>VXAZ01002023.1:468712-552272 GCA_013399875.1 Gymnorhina tibicen | reverse complement strand
ACCTGATCAGTCGATCTCCTCGTCGGCGGCAGCGGCGGCGGTGCCGTCCGTGAGCATCGCGCTGGTCCGGGCCCGGCCGTCTCCGTCCCCTCACGGCACCGCGGCAGCGCCACTAACTTCTCACACCCTACCCGGCCGCGGCCGCCGCGCCGCCCCCCCGCCGCTCCGCGCACACCTATTGGGCGCGCTCGGCCGAGGGCGGCGCGCTATTGGGCGCCGTACCCGCCACTCAGGGACGCGTCACGCGCTCCCAGCATGCTGCCCTGAGAGCGCACGCCGAGGCGGTAAGAGTGCGCCGCCCCGCCCCGCTCGCCCAACCTCGCTTCCTGAACTTTCCGGGATATGATTGGTCCTTCGGAACATCAATCATGTGCCTTGGCGGAGCTGCGGGTGCAGATAGGGCAAACGGGCCGTCGATCAAAGCGCATCCAGGAATCACGGTTTTGATTGGTCGAAAGGCACATCGCTCAAACGCGCGGCGTCTGGCGTCTCCCGATTGGCTCTTGCATCTCCTGGGCCCGCCTCCCCTTCGAACCCCTCTGAAGGACTCCGTCAGCGCGAGACAGCGTCACACGCCCGCCTGTCCCAAGCGGTGATTGGGTCGTGGAGCTGCCAATCGAAGCGAAGGGCACGCCTTCCTCCTGGCCCCGCCCCTTCCCAGGTGCAGGCAGCCATAGGCTGGGCGCCCTGGCTCTCTGCTCCGTCGGCCACGCCCACTCTGACGTCACCGCGCGGCCACGTGGCCCAGGGGGCCGGGGGGGCTTTCGGGTCCCCCGGGGGTCTGGGCCCTGCGACCCCCGGCCCGGGGCGATTTCCCCGCCAGCCCCGGCCCCCGCCCCGGCCTAGTTCACGGAGAGGTTGATCTGAGGTCCCGGGCGGTGCATCGGCTCGCACTGTGGGGGGAGTAGAGGTTTCGGGGCTGGCACCGCGCCCACCCCGGGCGCCCCCGCGCCGGCTCCGCCAGCGGCTCGGCCCCCGGGGCGGCTGTGGCCGAGCGAGGCTCCCAGGACACCACCGACCTCCTCGGCTCTGCTCCCCTGCTCCGGCCGCTCCCGGGGGTGTGTCCCCGCCGCCCCCGGCCCGGGCAGGGGCCCGTCCAGCCAGCTCAGGTCGTGCGGGGAGAAGATGCGCTCCAGCCCTTTCCGGATCCCCACCAGCGCCAGCAGCTGCGGCCGGGGCCAGGCACGGGTCAGCACCGCTGGGGCCGGGGGACAGGCAGCATCTCTCTGTCACATCCCTCTGTCACCCCAGGAGATGCCGTGGTGGCCTGTCACCTCTCCTGGTTCTGTCCCAGGGAACCATACTTGCCCAGCAGTGACACTCAGCCTCTGGTGACAGCCCCACGGCGCCAGCCCAGGGGATGAAGGCCGGTGGCAAAGCCATGCAGTGGCCCCAGAGGGCCCGTGCCAGCCCTTGGGTGTCTGAGCACCCCCGTGCAACACCCCCCAGCTCTCATGTTCCCTCCCAAAGGATCATGCCGGGCCCGGTGATGCTCAGGGCGGGGGTGGACAGCACCCAGCCCAGCACCAAAGCCGTGCCGCTGATTCAAGGGGTGTCATACCATCACTGGGAAAATAATAGCGGCCACGGTGGACTTGAGAACCCAGAGCAGGGCCAGGCAGAGCAGCTGGATGACGGTGAAAAGGTGCACCCGGCGCAGGGGCACATGGCGGAGGTAGGCAAGGTCTGGCTGGTGCTTGGCTGGCATCAGGAGCAGCCGCACACGGTCCATGAGCTGTAGCCAGAGGATGGCAGGTGGGTCACACCTGTCCAGCCACTGGGCAACTCTCACCCACCTCCCTGTTGGGACCAGGGCCAGCAGGATGGGATTTCACCATCATTTCTGCAGTTCAGCCCTCCTGCCGTCTGTGCTGACCCCCAGCTGATGCCCGAGCCAGTGCGTTTGTCTGCAAGATCAGGGCTCCTGGTACCACCGTCACCCCAGGCCAGGGGAGCGCTTTCCAGGCAGGCCTCTAGAAAGAACTCTAGCTGCCCTTATAGGGTTAATTGAGAGATAACACCCCTTGATCCCCCTCACTTCACAGGAAACTGCTGCAGCCTCCTCCAGAGCACAACTCTGGGTTTCCCAAGCAGAGGGAGGGTGGGAGTTTCCCAGCCTGTCATCCAGAGCAGGGTAATTGCAAGGAGACTGTACTATTTAGAGGAAAAAGTGGTGTAGATAATTCTGGAATGGGGATTGTTTTCCCCTCAGTTGGTTTCTCGGGAGAAGAACAGAACTGGCACATGAGCAGCAATACCAGAACCAAAGGACTGTCATGTCCCAGCTCTGCCTGCAGCTCCCAGGTGAGGAAATCCCTGTGGCTTTGAGAGCAAGTCTGTGTTATCACTGGTCCCGCTTCTCCCAAACCACCTGATCCATCAGTGCACAAGTTTCTCCTGCTCCTCAGCATCCCAGAGCCCTGCTTTTCCCTTTCCTTTGCTCTAGAAAGGTCTCTCTCTCCCGCCTTGTCCTGGGCCTGCTGGGACACAGCTCCGTGCCAGGCTGTACACCACACAGAGCTGAAATCCAGGCTCTGCTGTGCAGTGGCAGCTGTTGCTGAGCAAACCCCCTCCTCCCCAAAACAGCCCCCACCCGCACGCCCTCCCAGTGCAGCCCTCCCTTACCTGGATGCTGTTCAGCGCCGTCACCCCCATGTGCAGGAACACCCCATAGAGCACCGGCATCGGGATGTGCTGCAAGACAGTGGGATGGGGGATCAGCAGGGCTGCTCCCCGGGGTCTGTGCCTGCTAAGTGTCCTCTCATGTAAAAGCCTGCATGTGTGTCCACAGCCTTTGCCTCCTTTATTCCCAGCGGCCCAGCCTGGCCTTATTGAACCACTTGAGGTTCACGCGAGCCCATGTCCTCCTCCATGGTCCCTTTGGATGGCATCTCATCCCCCAGGTGTGTCACTGCACCTCAGCTTGGTGCCATCTGCAAATGTGGTTCATCCTGCTATCTGTGTCTTTGATGAAGATATTAAATAGTATTTGTCCAGTAGGAACATTTGGAAGACACCACTTGTTACTAATTTTCATTTGGAACTGGGCTACTGATTGTAAATCTCTGGACATGACCATCCAACCAATTCCTGATCCATCTAACAATTCTTCCATCAAATCCAGTTTGGAGGTGAGAATGCTGGGAGGGCCCCATAGCAAAGGCTGTGCAAGACCAGCCTCAGAGGTGAGGAAGGAGGTCGAGGAGACCTGCTGTCTGCCCACAGGTACTCCAGGGCCACTGGAGGGGCTTTTTTTAGCATGGCAGTGGCAGCAGGTGAAAGCCAACAGCAGCCAGGTCATCCACGTGGCAGTGTGGAGAGGTAGTGGTGGGGTGTGTTTGGGGAGCACAAGGACCCTGATACACTTGGGGAGGATGGACAGCTGGCACGGGGCCGCAGTGCCTTGTGTGCCAGCCCTCTTGTGGCACTGGAGACAAACCCTTGGCCCAGTCCATACCCACAGAGTGCACAGCTCCCTGCCTGCCAGACAGGCTTCCTGTGCTGGTTCGATGGGTCAAGGTGAGGAACCTCCAGCCTTGCAGGATATGGCCACCCCCTGCCTAGGAAAAGAGGCCAACCCAGCCAGGCTTCCTACCTTGAGCACGGGGGCCATGAAGACGGAGACTCCCATCAGGATGAAGACAGCCAGGCCTGTCAGCCTCTGCTCCCTGTGGGTGGCAGCAGAGGTGTCACAGGTGCTCGGGGTCCCTTGGGAGCCCACCCCCCCTGCCTGCCCTCCTGGCCCCCGGGGTCTCTGCACTTTGCAGTTTTGATGGCCACGGGGAAAGGGGTCAGCTCGGGGAGGTCCCCAAAGCCAGGTCTGATGGACAGCGTGGGCATGTCCCTGTCCCCTGGCTCCACAGCCATGGGCGAGGGGTTCCCCAGAGGGGGGCCCAGGCTTGTTCTTTACCTGATGCCCAGGAACTCGGGGTGCTCGCCGGGGGCTGAGGTTGCACTCTCCTTCCTCAGGCTCTCCATGTGTGCCAGGGAGATGACGGTGGCTGAGACATACCAGGGGAGGCCGGTGACAGAGGTGACAACCATCAGGAGGGAGACGCAGAGGAGGTCCAGGTGGAAGCCCGCTCCTTTCTGTAGGGGAAAAGGCAGCAGGGCTGGGGGCGTCTTCCCACTTTCTTGGCCAGTTTGAGATTCTGCTCTCCCCTGGCTGCTTCTGTGGGGCCCAGCCAGGACCTGGGTCCTCCCCATTGGCTGGTGCTGCCTGTTCCCTGTGCCCTGCTCACCTGCAGCTTGTACTCCCTGCGGTTAAGAATGACAGCTGTGATCTGCTGATCCATGAAAATGAGGATGGTGACGAGGACAGCAGGCACCGCGGACACCAGGCAGACCCACCATGGGTTGGCTCCGAAGGGGAGAACGATCCAGCCCCGTGCTGGGTTTGTGGGCTGTGGAGAGCAAGAGGGTTATGGCAGCTGCCACCCACTTGCGGGGTGTGCAGTGCAGCTGGGTGATGGGACCAGCCCCAGGTGCCTAGGCTGGAGCCCTACAGGCATGCAGGGATGGCCCACCTCGGGAGTGGAAGAGCATCCTCACTCATCCTGGGGATGCTGCTGGGCAGAGTGCCCCACCAGCCCTCCACAGGGACACCCTGGCTGTGGCAGAGCAGGGTGTTGCTCTTGGACACCACAAGTCAGGAGCTGGGCACGTGCCCGTGACAGCAGGTGGAAGAAGTGGCATTGGGCAGCGATGATGGTGAGCCCGAGGAGGTGGTGGTGAGCGCCAGCTGTTCTGGGGCGCTGCCAGCCCCCTCCAAACCCAGGGCAAGAAGCCCAAGCCCGGAGCTGAGCTTGCGGCTCTTGCTCCAGTGTGATCTGTATAGCCCAGGACTGAGCCAGGTTATTTACAGTGCATGGGATCAGCTGTGTTCAACCCTTTCTCATTTGCTGGGGTGCAGCCTGCACCCCTGTGGGGCTGGGCCAGTGATGAGAAGGACAGTGACTCCAGTGGCTACCGTGGTGGGCACAGACCCACACCCTGACAGCCCACCCTGCTGGCACCTTCAGCTCGCTGGGGACAAGGAGCTTGGGGGTCTCCAGGCCCAGGACAGCATCGACAGTGCAGGAGGCGAGGATGGCCAGGATGACAGCGAAGTCGCTCACCAGCTTCCGCACCTGCAGATGGAGATGAAGATGGAGATGGAGATGGAGATGGAGATGGAGATGGAGATGGAGATGGAGATGGAGATGGAGATGGAGATGTCTTGGCCCAGGCTGGCTGGGGTGGGGGATGCAGCACCCAGAGCCATCCCCACACCAGTGGGACAGCTGGTGGGTGGCCATGTCACTGGGCTGGCTGAAAGATGCTCACCCACACAGGGAAGTAGCGGCTGTTCCTGAAGCGCTTGAGTGCAGTGCAGAAGAGGAAGGTGCCCACGAAGAGCAGGAAGGAGATGAGGGTGACATCGGGCACATACTGGCAGCTGGTCCCCAAGAGATGCCCACCTCGATCCAGGCACTGGGTCCTGCTCAGCCCTGCTGGGGTGGCAGGAGGCTGCAGGGATGAGGTAGGTGGTGAGGAGGGGCCACACATGGACACCTTGGACCCACCCCAGCTCCTCACCCGCCTGCCTGGGAGCAGGGGCTGTACCTGCCAGGTGGCCAGGGGCGAGGGCAGCGACGTGTCATTCCCTGCAGAGCTGTGACCTGCAAAGTGACAGGGGGTCAGATTGGTGCTGGTTTTATCAGGATGACTGGGATGATGGCTGCCATCAGGCTGGGTCCTCAAGCGCTTCCTGAGGGCTCAGGGTGCTGGATGGGGCCCCATGGGACCTCTGAGGCCCTGGCTCTGGCTGATGCCCAGGGAGCCCCAAGGGGGAATGTCCCTGTGAAGGGCTTGGGTAAAGCACTAGACACTCAGAGGCACCGCTGACCCCAGGCTGGCCAGCACTGATGCTTTTGGCACATGGTGTAGGTCCCATTTCTGGGGTCAGTGTGGGTCGTGTCATTTCCAGGGTCATGTCTTCAAGCCCCAGAAAAGACCCCCTGGTTTACTGACTGGGCTAGAAACGGCAGAGCAAACCCACCCAGGTGCCCCCTTCCAGCCTCTGGCATCCCCCATCCTGGAGGCACAGGAGATGGGCCAAGGCTCTCCTTGCTCCCTGTACTGCCCTGCCTGGTTCCTGGGCAGTTCTGGGAGGCAGGAATAGATGGACAGACTGTACGGAGGGAAGTGGAGGACAGTGCAACGCGGTCAGGCAGGTGAAGATGGGATTAAAAAGCCTCCTCCTCCAGTGCCTCCCCCATCCAACCAGGCAACAGGTTCCCAGTGGGATCCTGGGGCAGCAGCAACCCGCCCGCAGCTGCTTGGGCTCACCAGGGCTGGACAAGTTGCAGGTGCAGCTGTAGGAGGTGACGTTGTCCAGCCGGTACTGCCAGTTGATGGGGAAGGCATCTGCCAGGCTCAGCATCTTCTTCAGGGAGTCGTAGATGAATATCAGGCTGATGAGTGCGCAGAAGCCTTCCTCGGTGAAGCGGGTGAAGTACCGCACCAGGTGACTGGCCTCGGTGGCCACCAGCACCACACCAAAAAAGGCCACCCAGAGGCCAATCCAGAGGCGGAACTCCAGGTAGTCCAGGCTGTGGTCCCTGGGGGAAAGGGTGACTCAAAGCCTCGACAATGACACCCGCCTGGAGTTGTGGTGGCCTGTGCCTCAGCCAGGGGACGGCGGGCTGAGGATCCGTCCCTGACAGCGAACTCACTGGCTGAAGGAGAAGAGGAGGCGCTCAAAGACGAACATGGGGCCGGTGCTGCTCAAGATGGTCAGGGGCTGGCCCGAAAAGAGGCAGAAGACAAAGCCAGCAAAGGCTGTGCCCAGGAAGCTCTCCAGCACCCCCTGAAATGCAGGGAAGGGGTGCCAGGCACCAGGTACATGGCAGGAAGGAGGGCTGTGGGCCTCTCCCCCCAGCAGCACAGAAGAATACAGGGTCAGTGCTGGGGCTCACGGGGGAAGGAGGTGGAGTTCAGGCGATGCTCAGGATGTCCTGGGGACGCTGGTAGGAGGTGGGCAGCCAGGGGCCCTCTGGACTGGGCTGAGTAGGGTTGGTACCTGGCACCCGGAGGCCGCACTGACCTGCACGTTGGCAGTTGCATCCCCCAGCATGCCCCCGAAGGTGATGGCGTTGGTGACTGTTGCCAGGTAGATGTAGAGCACTGCTGAGAGGCACTGAGGGTGCAGGGCGTCAGAGAAGTCGCTGCCGTACCACGGTGCCTTCCGCCGGATATCTCGCAGCAGCCCCCCAAAAAGCCTGGGGTGGAGGAGGGAGATCTCAGAGCAAACCCCCCAGAGAGCTGCACGGCAAGGGACAGTCCCTTCCCCTGGATACAGCAGCTCAGAGGGGCTTGGGCATGGTGGCCCCATGAGAACCAGTGACCTGCCCCAAATCCAGCACCCTGCTGCACCTCCCACTGCCCTTCCAGACACTCACCTGCCTGTCCTCTCCAGCTCCTCCCCAGAGCGTGGGGGCCCTGCGCTGGCTCTGTCCCCAGCTGCTGTCATGTCCCCATTACCACGTGGCTGCTGGTCCAGTGGGTCCACAGCGGTCCTGTGGCAGAGCAGAGCCTGAGACAACAGGCTTCAGTTTGGGACCCTCAGGACCCAGCTGCATTTAGGGGACAGTAGGACGGGAAAGGGAGAATGGAGAGAGGACAGGGATGCAAACAGGGTTTGTGTATCCCCTGATAATGGGGAGGAGAAAGATCAGGAAGAGGAGGAGAGATGGCAGATGATGATCTTTGAAGGTTTCTTCCAACCCAACCATGATTTCCTCTGGCAAGCCCTGGAGCCAGCCCTTGCAGGACTAGTTTTAGTGGAGGAGCTGGGCAGAGCCCAGGGTGTCCTGCTCAGAGGATGTTTCACATCCAAGTGCTGAACCCCAGTGTTCCCATCAGCTCCTTTTGGAGGGCACGTGGGGGGGATTTGCCATCCACTGCCAGGTGGGACAGCAGGACTAAAAAGGGGACCAAAGCAGGGACCTGTGGAGGGGCCTGGCTGGGCGGACACCCCTGCTCCTGGGCATCTTCAACCCCACGGAGATGGAAGTTCCAATGTCACAGGCAGGGGTATCCCTGCAGGCGCCTGCAGAGGGGCTGGCAGGGGTTGGGATGCCCTCCCTCCAGCCCACCTCCTGCGTGGAGATGGCAGACGGCTTGGCGGAGGAATTCGGGCACTAGGGTCCCATTTCCCAGGAGGAAGCACAATCAGCTCATCCAGGAATGCCTCCATCCCTGCGATGAGGTCCTCTCGGTGCTCAGCCTGCCGGGCAACCCTTTGGAAGAGCTGTGGGGAGATGCCGTGGTTTAGCCACCACGTCCCTGCATTAATCCGCTTGGAACCTTCCTCCCAGCCTGCAGCCATCACCAAGACACAAACCCATCCACTTCAGGGCAACAGGTGCCCTACATCCTGCAAACCCACCCAAGCTTTTGTTTTCTTATCCTGGGCAAGGAAGGCCACCAGCTTGCCCCATCCTCTGCCCTCTGCTGCGGCCTGCAGAGGAGAGGAGTCCTGGTGTCCCCATTCCAGGCCCATCCCATCCATGGGTGCTGCGCCAGGCTCACCTCGTCTGTCAGCAGCGTGGCCATGGCCCTGCCAACCTCGTGGTAGGCTTTCACTTTGGGGGGGCCCAGCAGGATGAAGAGGAACCTGTGGCAAGACAACACATCTCCAGAGCAGCCCTCTCCTCCCCAGGGGATGCTTCTCTGGGGGGGGACCATGGGGATATGGGGATGCTGGGGATGGTGGCCGGGCAAGCCTGGGGAGCTTCTGCCACCCTAAAAGTGCAGTCGGGGGCGGAAGACAAGACACATGTCTGCAGTGTCTGCTGCCACTGCATGGAAACCTCACAGAGACCATGGGACACCAGGACCCTGGCTGGATCGCAAGGGTCTGCAGAAATCCAGACTGGGAGGTATGGGGGGACAGGTCTTTGGGGCAGAGGAGGAGAAATCATTAGCTAGGGGTGTCTGTGGCATTGTTTTCCTGGGAATGTTGCTTGCAGGCAGGATGCTGGAGTGTTAGGGAAGAAGAGCTTGCCAGCAGCACAGGCAGCAGGTTTGACAGGACTCTGGGGACATGGGAGGAGACTGGAAAGAGAGCTCAGAGCCCTTGATAAAATACGGTGAAAATCCCACACTTCAGAGGATGGTGCAAATCTCCAGAGGGACAGTCCAGACAAATATTTAACCGAGTCCTCCACGCCTTTCCAAAATTGGCAGAAATGGTTACAGTCCTGAAACCCTGAAGTTGTCAAGAGTTCCAGTGACTGTACCTTGAGCAAAGCCCCAGAGAGGGGGCAGGGAAACTCCTCTGGCAGTGCAAGTGGGACTTGACAGAACCCCCTGATGCTGGAGGCCTCCAGAGCCTGCTCCAAAGGCACAAGAGGTGACAGCTGCCACATGGGGTTGCTTTCACCCAGGCATCTGCACCGAGGCCATGGGAAAACCTTAAGACCGTAGAGATGGCTCTGGATGAGAGACAACCCTGAGGCGGTGGCTGCACCTGTGGAACAGCCTGGCATGGCCAGCAAAGGGGATGGCACCCTGGGCAAAGGGATGGGTAGGGACAAGGTCTCCCTCTCCCTCTGGTTTGGGGGAGGAAAATACAGGGGAAGGGGTTATCATGAAACCCTCGAGACCCAGGGGCATTCACGGGGACATGCCACCCGACTCCCGCGGAGGAGAGAGCAGGTAAGCGGATGTATGTCCTGCTCCTCCCAGCTCCTGGAGGACGGGTGCTCTGGGCAGAGTGACCAGGAGGTGGCAATGTCCCTCCTGATCCCCGCCTGCTTCCCCCGCGCGCTTCCTAAGGAAGTCCCCAGCCGAAGGCACACTGCCCGTTTCCCCTCACGGCTTTAGACGATGCATTCCTCAGCCACGGGGAAAGCATGGGGACCCCCTGCCCTGCTCCTCTCCCCCACCCCGTCCCACCACTCAGGAAAACAGCGGGAGGGCAAGAGGCTAAAAACCTGCATCCCGCCCCCGCCGCCAGCCCCCATGCTCCCGGCAGTAAGTGGAGAGCATCCAGGACCAACTAAGGACAGGGAAGGCAGAGGCCAGTGGGAATGACACAGGGGATCTCCCTCCCAGGCTGCCCAAGAGATGCTCCACACTCAGCGCATTCTGGAGTGCTCCTAAGAAGCTGGGAAAAGCAGGAGGGGAAGCAGTGAGGCAGGATTCTGGGACTGCATGTGGCACTGGGTGACATTTCCTTTGCTTTGGACAAGCAAAACCTTGTCTGGTGTGGGGGCAAATGGGGAGACAGGGATGGAGGAGGGCACAGGGCCACCGGCTGTGCTCTATTACCTGCTTGGAAGAGAAACCTCAGCCAGTGAGCCAAGGGACACTGCACACCTGAGGCGAATGAAGGCAGCAAAGGGCTTTTCCAGGAATTCAACTTCCCCGACAGCAACGTGGGCTGCTTCAGCCCCCGGCAGGACCTTCTTCTTAAATCTGTTTCTCAGCTGAGAGGAAAAGGATGCAGCAGCTGGGCACTCAGGATGCTGTGGCTGGGCGTTCAGGATGCAGTAGCTGCTCCCAACCCAGCTCCATGCTGCCGTACCTGCTCCTTAAGAGGCGTTTTGGAGATCTGGGTTCTGGGCTCAGACCTGCCTTTGGCTTTCCCTGCAAAGAAAGAGAGGAAGCAGCAAAATCCATGTGCAAGGGAACGGCCAGCGTGGGTACTGCCCCGGGCTGGAGGCAGCGGGAGGATGCCTGGTGGGACAGCCGGGTTTCCTACCTCGGCAGGGAGAGAGACCAAGCTCGGCAAGCAGCTGCAGCAGGGATTTTGTAGGCTGGTGCTGTGGCTGGAGGAGCAGGAGGGCTGCCAGGCGTTCCCTCAGTGCAGGTTGCAGCTCTGCTTCCTTGGGATGCCCAGAAAGTGCTTTGTCTGCCTCAGGGACAGGGACACCTCTGAGTCCCCCTGGTTCATTGCCCATTGGGGAACTTCCCAGGGAAAAACCCCCTTATCTGGAGTAGCAGACATGCCCTCCCAGGTACCCAGCTGTCATTCATCAGTGCTGTTCTATAGGCATCTCCTGGTGGCCTGTCCCTCTCTGGTGACTAGCCCATCCCAGGAGATGGCCTTTGCATTACCCACGTACCGATTATTTCCTTGAAACTGGTGGCATCCAGATCCAGGAGCATCGTCCCCTTCTGCAGGCAAGTCCTCAGCTGGAACAGGCTGTGCAGGGGGAAAGCTGGGACATGGGGCGCGCTCCAGCGCTCCCCGCCATCCTCCACCTTCTCCTCGAACTTTATCCACCTGCCCAGGGGGATGTGGGGCGTCAGCAGCAGGGTAGGTGCTGTGCCCCGTGCCAGGCAGTGGGAGCTGGAGCCTGGGTCCGTCTTTGAGCTTAGCATGGGGCTGGCACAGGCGGGGAGGGGTTTGGGTGGCTCAGAGGGGCCTGCAGTTGGTTCACAGCATAGGGGCAGCTGGGCAGACAAAGTGGTCACGCCCCTATTCCTGCAGACCCACACCTCACTAAGATCTGATCAGGGAAATTTCAACTGTAGTGAGATGTCGGGATGGTTCAGGTTGGAAGGGACCTTAATGCTCATCTCATTCCAACCCCTCCACCATGGGCAGGGACACCTCCCGCTATCCCAGGTTGCTCCAAGCCCCACCAGCCTGGCCTTGGACACTTCCAGGGATGGGGCAGCCACAGCTTCTCTGGACAACCTGTGCCAGGGCCTCACCACCCTCACAGGGAAGAATTTCCTCCCAATATCCCATCTAATGCTGATCTCTGGCAGTGGGAAGCCATTCCTGCTTGTGCTGTCACTCCAGGCCCTTGTCCAAAGTCCTCTACAGCTCTCTTGGAGCCCCTTTAGGCACTGGAAGGGGCTCTAAGATCTCCCCTGAGCCTTCTCTTCTCCAGGCTAAACAACACCACACCTCTCTCATCCTGTCTCCATAGCAGAGCTGTCCCAACAGAGCTATTCCAGCCTTTGAATCATTTCCATGGTTTCCTTTGGATGCACTTCAACAGGAGCTGGATGTGGTGCCCCAGGGGGGTCTCACACAAAGCAGAACAGAGGGAGAAGCCCCTCCTCACCCTGCTGCCCGGGGTGCAGCCCAGGATACACTCGGCTTTCTGGGCTGTGAGCGCACAGTGCTGGCTGATGTCCCATCTGTCACCCACCAGCACCCCCAGTCATTTTCTGCAGGGCTGCTCCCAGCCCATCCATTCCCCCAGCTGTGCTGGGGCTGGGGGTGGCCCTGCCATTAGCAGCGCTTGCTGGAGTCAGAACAGAAGTGTCTTGAGCTGTTTCCACGCTCGGGCCATGCCAAATATTTTAACGCCGGGCACAGACAGAGCTTCCCTTTGTCCCCGTGGGTGGGCGCGCAGCCGCGGGGTGCTCGGCGTGCTGCACGGGCAGAGCGTGCCCCGGCACCGCAGGCTCCTGCCGAGGGGCAGCCGTGCGGGGACAACGGGGCTGGGTGCCGGGGAGAGCCACAGCCCGGCGCCTTTGGTGCCCACAGACCCTCCGACCCCGGGCGAAGACCCGCTGCTGTCCCCAGACCCCTGTGGCCCATGTCCCCGTGCCCCTGCCCGGTGGTGGAGGGGTGCTACGGGGCACGGGGACATCCCAGCCCCAGCGCAGCCGCTGGAACCTTGGAGACGCAACAGAGAGGAGCAGGAGGCAGGGCGCTGTGCCTGGCCTGCCTGACATCCTGCTCTCCCCCATGAAATGAAGTCAGCCCAGAATGGGTACTGGGGGGGCAGAGCCCTGCCTTGGGGCTGAGGCCGAGGAACCGCCAGCCTCGGGATACGCCCTGGGCTCCAGCTGAGCTGCAAGGCTGGGCTCCCAAAGCATGGCCCAGCAGCTTGTCTCTCGCAGGTGTGCCTACCTGGCCATCTCCCTCCACTCCAGCCCCGCCGGGCTGCTGAGGAGCTGGTTGAGCTGGATGAAGAGCGGCGGGCAGATGACGTCCTCCCTCTCCTCCCACTGCAGGCCGGCACCAGCTCTCCTGGCCGCTGTGGCCGTGCTGGAGGGGAAGATGCTGCAGCCGAAAGCCCGTGAGGGAGCTCCAGGGCTGCTGCACTCTGGTCTGGGCTGTGAGCAGTTGTCTGCTGCCTGGAGAGCCATGCCAGTCGCCCCGGGCACGTGGGCTCGCATGGCCACCGGCACTGGCAGCCACAGGCGTGAGCTCCCCTCTGGCACTCTCGCAGGATCCCACTCATCCCACACCTTATAATAGCTGTGAACTGGTTTAAACTGACCACAAACCAACACACAGGAGCCAAGCCCAAAACAACCATCTCAAAACAGCGGGCTCAGCCCCACAGGTCCCAGTATGGTTGTGTCCTGCCACGTCCAGGCGCCCACCTGGGCCAGGGACCAAGGCACCCACCTGCCTCCTGCGGGTGACCTGTGTGGACAAGGATGTTCGTGGGGACCAGCGTGTGCCCAGTTCTGTCGGCTCCGTGCAAGGCGTTGGTGAGGGGGTGGCAGGGCCAGCCCTGGAGAGCTGGTGGCTGTATCGATGCCTGTGTGAGGGTGCTGTGCCCGTGGCAGGAGGGGTGGCACGGCCCATGGCAGCTCCTTCTGGGAAAGCAGATACGGGGACGTACTCTGGGGAAGGATATGGCACTGCTGAGCAAATCCAGAGTGGGGAAATGAGGAACTGCCAGTGGCAGGGCTGACGGCAAGGGCCAGGACAGCGTCAGGGCTGTGGCTGTGCTGGCGTTCGGGAGGCTTCTGTGTGAGCTGCAGCAGGTGAGCGGATGGAGGGGGAAGGACGTGGGCACAGCTGCAACACCCTGCCAGGGACAGGGACAGGGACATGGCAGGGCCTGCACAGCGCAGCCAGCAGAGAGCAGCGCCGGTGCTCGCTGTGCCCACGCCATGCCCACCGCCACCGCCACCACGCTTGGCCCCTCGGCCCCCCTGCAAACAAACCACGGGGCTGTGTGCACTGCAAACACGGTAGATGGACCACAAACACCCGCGGCTCTGGCACGGCCGGACTGTGCTGGAACCCCCTGGACCCGGCAGGATCTGCCCCAGGAGCAGCTGGAGCAGAGCCAGGCACCACCACGGCAGAGTCACGTTTTGGGGACATGCGGGTGGGAATGTGGGTTCCTGAGGTCCTGGTACCCGCCTCGCAGGAACTGAGGCCAAGGATCTGGCCCCGGGGTGTCCAGGCTGTTTGATCTGCCATACCAGTGGGTACCATGGTGCGTGGAGGGGTGCCCTTAGCTGGGGTGGGGACCATGGGAAGACCCCTGGCAGAAGGACCCATGGATAAGGAGCGTCAGGGATGCCATGAGGCACCCAAACCTTCCCAGGGGTTCACCTCCCCCTCCTGTGGGGGCTGCCTCAGCAGCATGAGATGGGGCATGACTGGCAGCAGGTGTAAGCAGGGAGGTTGTGAGGGGCTGCAAGAAGTGTATAGGGGTCATGGGAGGCTGTGGGAGGCAGAAGGGAAGAGGCAGCAGGAGGCAGAGGCAGGAAGGAGAGGCAGGCATGATCAGCAGCCTGCACACATTCCCCCCACCCTTGCCCGCTGCCAACCCTCTATGCCAACAGCCTCCCTGGCAGCTGACGTGAGCTGGTACCTCCCTTTCCCGAGGTGCCAGGTCAGCTGGCAATGCTGCCCGCACACATTGCCTGTGCATGCCCAGCCCGGCCTTGGGGACGTGGTGGGGGACTGGCAGGGGCAAAAAAATTCCATCTCAAAGTGGGGACCTCCCCAGGAGCCAGTGTGCAGGACTGCCCAGGGACACGGTTCCTCGCCCGTGCCACCACCTCACTCCGCTGCCAAAGGCTTTGGGCTCCTGATGGCCGGAGGAGGCGGAAGGAAAAACATCCAGCAAACAATTGCAGAAGTCAAGTCTGAGCAAGAAGGAGGGTGTGAGCGGGGGGGGTGCCAGATCCGGTGGTATTCCTTGGAGACGGCAACAACAATGGCAGGAATATTTGCTCATGCCTAGCTGAGCCCAAACCAGCCATGGGCTGGGGGCTCGGCACCTCGAGGAACCAGCCAGGAGCCTCTGCTGGCCCAAAGGGGAGCTGGGGCAGGACCCTGCACTCGCCCAGCGCTGACGTCAGTGACATTTTTTGCGCTGTCACCTGTGCTGAGGATGGGGCCAAACACAGCACACGGTTGCCAGCATGGTGAAGGGGATGGGGAAGCTTTGGCAGTGACCAAACACAGAAGGCTGGGACAGGGACAAGGACAGTGGCTGGCTGGGGGTTATTGTGAGACGAGGCTGTGACTCAATCACTTGGGCTGCACAGGGGCCCAAAGGGGAACTTGGGGACAGAAGAGGTCTCTGCGGCCATCTCAGACTGCCACCACCTCCCTGTCCCACCTCTGGTGCAGTGGCACATTGGTGGCAGTCTGTCCCCTTTCTGAGTGTCATCCCATCCTCAGGGCCAGGAAGAGGTGCAGCCCTGACTCCTGAGGTCCTGCTTCTCACCTGATGCTCCTCTTGTGAGGTGCACTCGCTCCCCCAGCACCCTCGGGCCACCTCGGGCACCTGCCAGCCGGGGCTTGGGGCCACGGGAACCATCGGGATCCCCCTCCTCTCCCGCTTCCTGGGGCCGCGTTTTTCCCCTGCCCATCTCCTGCCCTCTACGCCCTGCAGAGACCCTTTTCTCCCCAGGCTCTCACCGCCCAGCCCGCAGCGCGGAGCGGCACCGGGGCGGTGGTGGCTGTTGGGTCCCTGGCCCGCCTCCTGAGCGAGGAGAACCCACCGGGCCCGGGCCACGTTCCCCGACCCTGGTCCCAGTCCCGGTCCCGGCCGGCGGGACGCTCCCGGGGCGGCGGGGAAGCCCTCTCGGGGGCGGGGCGGTCGCTCAGCCCCTCCCCGCCCCGCCCCGCCGCCCGCAGCTTTCTACCCGCCGCGGGGCCGCACCGCCGGAGAACGGGCACTGCTGCGGGACCGAGCGGAGCACGGCTGTGGCTGGACGTGTGTGCCCGCGGGTCATGGACGGGAGGACGGTGCTGATCCAAGCGCTGCTGGCGGCAGGTACGGGCTCGCGTGGGGAGGGTCCCGGCTGCGGGCAACGCATCCCAGCGCCGTGCTCGACTGGAAGGTCCCGAACATGTGGGGGGAATGGTCTTGGGCAACGTGGGCACGGCCGGTCCCGGGCGGAGGGTCCCGGGCGCGGGCAACGCGGTCCTGGTCCCGGGTTCGGGTAGACGGGAAGGTTGGCCCCTGTCCCGCGTGGGGGGTCCCGGGTAGGGCAGTGTCGGCCCCCACTCCTGACCGCTCTCTCCGCAGTGTGCTCGGCGGCGGCGGGCGGGCTGCGCCGGGACGAGCTGCACAACGAGGTGCTGCACAAGGGCAGCGGCAACGGGGTGCCGGTCCCGGCCACGGCTCCGCTGCTGGGAGGCAGCCCGGAGAAGGAGGGCGGCGGAGCGGCCTCGGGGAACGACTTCAGCGAGCTGCCGAGAGGTATGGACGGGATAAAGGGTCCCAGGGCGGGGCCGGGGTCGCGGGACGGGCTGGGCTGGGGGCAGTTGGAGCCAGAGAGGTCGCGAAGGCGCCGGGCTGAGGTCGCGAAGGCAGCGGGCTGAGCTCGGCTCAGTCCCGCGGATGCCTCGGCAGCAGCTCCGGCTCCGCTTCGCAGGGACTTGCGGTGGTGGGTGGGAGGAGTCCCCAGGTACCGAGCCCCGGCGGCAGCAGACCCGAGTGGGACTCGCCCGTGGGACACCAGCACGGAGCAGTGGCGCTCCTGCCAGAGGCTGTCCGTGTTCCTGAAGTCCCCGGCAGGGCGGGTTCCAGGGGGTCCCGGGCCTCAGCTGCTTGCCCGGGAGGAGACAGAGCCCCTCGTGGCGGGGGATGCCGTGTCCGGGCACCCGCGCTGCCCTCCCGGCGGTGGCCGTGGCGCGGGGACCGCCGTGAGTCACCGCCGCCCACGCGCGGCTGCTCCTCATTCCGCGGCAGGGCTCGTCAGCCGGCGGCCCCGCCACGGGGGCGGTGGGGGCACTGCCGCTCTGGGGCTCCCGAGCACCCACGCCGGGCTCCTTGCCCGGGGCTGGCACCAGAGAGTGTCCCGGGGACTCTCATGGGGGTTGGACGGGGGACCATGGCGGGCTGAGGGGGTGACAGGTACCTGTGCCTCGCACACGCGGCCTGCCGAGGGCAGTACCTGGCACCAGGAGCGTGCTCTGCCCCGTACAGCTCACCTCACCCTCCCATTTTTCCGTGTTTTTCTTTGCTTTCTGGCTGTGCCAGCAGACTGTGACAAAAAGCTGGTAAAACCGGGCTGAGTCGCTCGCAGCGGGGGGACTCTGCCCTCGGGAAACGCAGCAGTGTGTGTCGGCTGGCTATGGCTGGGAGATAACCCGCAGGGCAGGGGACGGAACAGCCTTGCTGTCAGCCTCATCCGCGGGTTTCTCCAAGCCGCAGAGTTTCCTGGAGTATCGGTTTTCTCCAGGCGCAGTGTGGAAGATGTCGAAATAACTTTGCTAGGTGTGCAAGCGGTGTGTGCCAGCGTGAGAGGCGCTGGTTCCGTCAGGAAGTGGCTGGGAAGGAACTCGGCAGGTTACAACTTGCCAGGCTGGACTCTGCAGCACTCTCCTCCCCGAGCAGCCCAGGGCTTAGTTCACCGGAGCTACTGAGCACCGTAGCTCGGGGGGAGATAAAAAAATCCCCCTTGGAGCAGTCAGCGCTCTCCAACACCTCAGCACCTATTGAGATCAAGCTGGGAGCGGATTTTTTTGGCATCTGCACATCTTAAAATCCATTCCAGTACCGTTGCTAGTGTTGGGCTGTGTCTGGGTGAGGAGCTTGGTGCTCTAGTTTCCACCAGCCCAGCAGCGGGGTTGGTCTGGCACCAAAAGCCGCTGGTTACTGCACCACAATTAAAACGTACCATTGTAATTCATGGGAACGATGCCCTCACCATCTCTTTGGCTCTGCAAAACCAAAACTTAAGGCAGGCTTGCTCTTTTAATCCTGCCCTGGGGTGAGCAAGGCATCCCTGTGCCCACGGGAAGGAGAGTCCATCAGAGCCATGAATAGGGTCTTAGAAAAGCCTGTGCTTGTCAGTGAAATAAAGGCCAGATAAAGGGGCAATTAGCAATGTTCTGTATTCAGTGGAAACTGGTGCATATAATAGCAGCATTTGAGATGTATAAAGCTCTGTTCCCCCTGCCCGACTCCTTTCTTTCCTTGAGAATTGTTCTTATGAATTGGAAAGGCCATGATATTTGTGAGGAGCTGAAAAAAAAAAAAAAAAAAAAACCCACCCCGGGCTCGGGGGCAGCTCCCAGCACAAACGGCTGTGGGAGCAAGGGCTGAGCAGTTGTGGCAGCCCTGGGATGTGGCTCTGTCTTCCCTTGGGCTGACACGTGGAGCTGATCTGACTGCCGTTCTCTCCTTCCCAAATTGTTTTTCAGTTGCCTTCCTGTCAAAGCCTCAAGGCCTCGTTACTCCCAAGAAGAAAGGGAACGGCAATAAAAGAAGAAAAGGCAAAGGCCTGGGGAAGAAGAGAGACCCGTGCCTGCGGAAGT
Organism: Gymnorhina tibicen; assembly: GCA_013399875.1. Taxonomy (NCBI): domain Eukaryota; kingdom Metazoa; phylum Chordata; class Aves; order Passeriformes; family Artamidae; genus Gymnorhina; species Gymnorhina tibicen. The sequence goes on along the minus strand of VXAZ01002023.1, from coordinate 533,788 downwards.
ACAAGGATTTCTGTATTCATGGCGAGTGCAAGTACATCCGAGAGCTGGGAGCTCCCTCTTGCATGTGAGTTGCTGGCGTGTGCCTGTGCGGGGGGAGCCTTAGTCACGGTTCCTTCAATTCTCCAGGCTGGGCAGAGGAAAAGCAGAGATATTTTTAGTGCTTGTTCCCTGTCTGAGCAGAGTCAGCTCTGACTTGGCCTCTTCCTTGTACTTCTTGAGAAGTGTCCACCCTTCCCCCAAAACCTGTCACGGCCTTGGAGCCAGCGTTCCCTGCCAGCACGGTGAGCTCTGGCCGAGCCGCCGTGCTGGGGGCTGCAGAATGGTGTGTAGGGCTGGGGTCTGGCAGCTGAGGGCTTCTGCAGGTCTGATGTGGTGAACCTCAGCCTGTAAATCCTCTGAGATCTCGGGGCTCCTGCATCTGTCAGGTTGCATCAGTGCAGGTGGGAGGAGCACCTCTGCCGTGCTACCAGCAAAGCAGAGTGGAAGCAGCAGGCTCCAAAGCCATGCCTGAGCTGTCCTTTTGGCCTGATGAAAGACAGGGATGTGTACCCCTCCTTGGCCACCCCCCGGGGTGTAGAGCAAGCAGGGACTAGATGAGGCAAGTGGAGGAGAAAGTGTTTGCCTGCTGCTGGGGCACCTGGATACAGCACTGCTACTGCGGAAAATACCCCGGGGTGCGTATTTGATCCCCGCTGACGTGGGCAGGACTTGAGCTGGCAGATATGTAAGAGGCTTTGTTCTTCACTATCAATCCTCTGAGCCACCCAGCCTTGAGCCCAGGGAAGATAATAGCTCCCTGGCTTATGGTGCCCACAGGACCTGCAATCTGCAGGGATCAAGCTCCACAGAGCTCCTCTAACTCCCTAGTTTCTCCCTGTGGAAGCTGTCATGAAGTTGGGACCTTGCGTGGGGGACTCAGGACTGCCAGTGAGGGGAGATCTTTGCAGGCTCTGTTCGGGTTGGTGACCCAGCACAATGTGGGTTGCAACACCCCTGCCTAGGACTGGGACAGCCAGGTGTCCCCTGCGCAGATCCCTGGGGCTGGGAGAGAACCTGGGACACAGGCTAGCAGTGGGGATTTGGGGGGGCTGGCTGGGTCTCTTCCCAGCGTCTCCCAGATGCCATCACAGTTTTCAGTAACAGTGGCCAACTGCCCCAGTCTCCTCCGAGAGAGAGGCCTTGTGTTGACTGGTGTCACTCAGTTGTGGCTGCTCTTGGTAGCTGGCTGTGCCCCTCTCACAGGGTCTCCTGGAGTGTTGCTTCCTGGGGCACAGGGTGGAATGAGGATGCTGCTGGACTGGGTCCTGCACTTTTGCCATGTGCCCAGCCTTGCTGCTGTGCCTGGGAGGTGATGCTGGCATATGGCATTGTGAGCCCAGGAGGAGGGCTGGGCTGAGTGTGGCTTGGAGATCAGCCTGAGGGTCAGTGGTGCTGGATATAGAGGGATATATATATCTGGTTGCATCAGTGCGATGTGGCTCAGGGAGGGCTGGAAGCCTCCCAGCCTGTGTGGAGCGTTATTTCTGTTACATGAGCAACCTCCCAAGTCTCCAGGGATGGGACACCTCTCAGCTGGCAGGGTGTGCAGGGACATCCTCCTCCATGGGAAATGCTGGGCCGGCTGCCTCACTGCTCCCTTCCCACTTCCAGAGGTGGTCTGGGCAACCTGTGTCTGCCTGGGCTGATTGGGAAGAGCACAGACCCCAGTGCCTCCTACCGGAGGAGAGCTCAACCTTTCTAGGAGTCTTCACTTGGTGCAGGAGAAGCTTAATTTACCAGTACAACAGAGATGATGGTGACACCAGACCTCCCAGCTCAGGGGCGTGGGGACCAAGGGGAACAGGCAGGGTGCTGGCTAAGGCTGAGCACGCAGGCATCGCCTTCCCGTGGGGCGTGGGGCACACAAAGACCTCTTGTCCTTGCTCGCCACTGACCTTTAGGACTTTCCTTCTTGTCCAGATGCCAGCCAGGGTATCATGGAGAGCGCTGCCACGGCCTCTTGCTGCCAGTGGAGCACCCCCCCAGCACGTACGACCACACCACAGCCCTGGCTGTCGTTGCTGTTGTCCTGTCCTCCCTGTGTCTCGTCATCATCGCAGCCCTGCTGATGCTCAGGTGAGTGGGATGGGACTGAGCTCTCAGACCTGTGTCCCTGGGAACGTCACGTGCAAGAGGAGGGTGGCAGGGACTTCTCCATGCCCTGAGCATCCCTTTGCTTGGCCTCGCAGGTGTCACAAGAGGGGTGGCTACGATGTAGAAAACGAAGAGAAAATCAAGCTGGGCATCACTGTGAATCACTGAGGATGCCAGGTGCTGGCGAGGTGAGCCCCTGGCCGGGCACGGGGCAGCAGTGGGGCTGGTGGACATCCCGGGGCTCTGCTGTTCGTGCTGGCTGGGACTGCTGTGTGGATCCCGTGCCAGAGCTAGGCAGGAGCTGAAGGCAGCCTGATCCTGGAGAAGCAGCTGGCTGGATTTGGCCTGAGAGCCTGGGCTGCCCTGTGGGGCTCCAGCCCTCTTTTCTCCCCTTCCTGCTGAAATCCCTGTCCCTAGCCACCCCTATCACTCCTACTTCCTTCTTTCTAGCCCTGAGTCCCTGCTCCGTGCTGGTGTTCCATGCTTTGGGGATGTTTGATAGTAGGGAAGCTGCTTCTGTTTTGTTTAGGTTTTTTTTTTTCCCACTTGTTCTGCTCCCTCTCTGACCCTCTGAGTCACTTCCCCTCCTTAGATATTGCCTCTATTTTTATATATGCATAAAAAGCCCCTTTCCTTTTTATTCCCACTCTGTTTATTACTTGCACCAAAGCAATGCCTATCATCTTGGCATGGGGGAATCCTGCTAGCCAGCTCATGCCATGTTCCTCTGGCTGGGTCAGGGTGTGTGCTCTGCCCCAGGGGTGGCTGCAGGGCCGGGTGCTGAAAAGCTGTCAAACTTTCTCTGGTCTGATCTGAATCCTGACATTAGATGTGGTCATCCATGTTACAGCTACTTCTCTTCTTCTTCTTCAAAAAAAGAAAAGTCATTGTTCTTTGTGAGGATGAAGTAATGCCTTCAGAGAATTTTTGTCATGTTCGTCATAGTGTTGGGGGTGGGAATTTTAGCTGTTCACAGGAGCTGAATTTTTGGGAAGGAGACTTGGCACAAGGCTTTCCTCTCTGTCCCCTTTACCCTGGGGATTACTGGGGTGGATGTACCAGGGGAAAAAGTACTGTGGTCCCTGGAAGGGAAGCACGGTGGGGTATCTTGGCCCCCAACCAGCCGGGCGAGAGGCAGCGAGTGGCCGCTGGGGCGGCTTGGGTGGGCACGAGGTTGTCCCGCCGGGCTGGGTGGGACAGCACCTCTACCCCACCGCGCAGGGACCGCTCTGTGGCAGAGCAGGGACCGTGGCGTGACCTGTCCCGCCTCTCTCTTGCAGGGGTCGGCACTAATGCACTTCTACCTCCTGGAAGAGGCGAGACCGCGGCGCCAGCGGCACGGGGCTGCGGCACGCTGCGGGCTCGCCGGAGCACCAGGACGGCACCGGCGGGGCTGATCGGGCAGCGGCGGCTCCGTGGGCATCTCCGGCACGGAGCGGGCTCGGGAGCGGTGCTGACCGGGGGCACGGGGCCTCTCCGGCGGCTCTCCGTCCGCTGCGGTGTGTGCCGAGGAACAAGCTGTGAAAGGGAGGAGACCGGGCTCGGGGCTTCCTTCGCCGCAGGATGGGGGGGAGGGTAACAGCTATTTAACAAGATATTTTTCATTTTAAATTATATATTTATTTTAGATAAACTGTACATAGTATTTATATTTATTGTAGGTCTGGCCCTGCATCCTTCATGTAGGTCAAGATGACAGGGTCAGACCTCCCTTATTTTTTAAGTGCAATGTAATATTCTAATAAATAACACTTTGTAACAAACACCTGGCTTGTGAATTTAATCGTGGAGGTGGAAAGGAGTTGGAATTCTGAAGGCTGGATTCATTCAGCACCAATTCATGCTGGTGGGGTACTGCCAACAGCAGCAGAGATCCTGAGCGTGTGGTCAGGGCTGCTGGATCAGCTTGTGCCATCCTTAGGGAGCGGTGTGGTGTAAGGGGCTGGGGGCAGGATCCATCCCGGCTTGGCCCCATGGGGATTATTTTGGAGATTTTCTTCATCTTTGCCAGCTGGTGCTTTGGGAGGGTGTGATGTTTGTGTGTCTGCTCACCAAGCAAAGCTGCCTCCGGTACGAATAAAGCCGCTCTGGCCACTGATCCATTCAGATGGGAATGGTCCCTGGTTTTAAGCCAGCATTTGGAATTTAGACACTGGCACGTGTTGCCCAGGGAAGCTGTGGCTGCCCCATACCTGGAGGTGTTCAAGGCCAGACAGAATGTGGCTTTGAGCAACCTGATCTTCTGGAAGGTGGACTGGATCATTCTAAAGGTCCCTTCCAACCAAATAATCTTATGATGGTTCCATGATTTGGCCAAACACAATTCCAGAGGTGGACTCACACCTCTCTTGAAAGGAATCCCAGCTGTTCTTGGGGTGATTGCAGGTTCCTGGAGCTGAGCAAGTATCACTTCGTAAAGTAGGTCAGGAATGATTCCTTACTTTGCAGTAAAAATAACCTCCAAACCAGTTCTTTCCTCTTCCCTGGGGGAAGTGAGATGGGGGGAGTTGCTGGCTCGCGTAGAGAACCTTGAGGCAGAGAGTAAACCTGCTCTCCCCTGCCCTCAGCATCTGCGGAACTCCAGTTAGCAAAGGGAGTCTGAAAAGCTGCTTTCCACACCTGCTTCTACAGTGTGCACAAAAACCACGTTGTAAGGAATCTGCAGAGCTTTTTGGCCTAATTTGCCCAAATTTGAGCTCTGATAAAGTATGAAATAAACACCTCCCTCAGTGAGCATAAGGCTTGCACAGGAGGCAAGTGTGGAGATTCATCCCTCTTGTGCAGCTGGCAAGTTTTGTGGTGGCAAAGCCTTGGGCTATGGGAAGGGGGAACACAGCAACACCTGAGCTTTCCAGCGCTCCCTGTGATGGGGCTGATGGACATGGCTGTGGCCAAGGAGAGAGGGGGTGACAGTAGTGCTATGGCCTGGCCAGCAGGTCAAAGTTGATTCTTCCTCTCTGCCATGTACAGTTCTGGTGTCTCCAGCATAAGAAAGGCCTGGAACTGTTGGAGCAAGTTCAGAGGAAGCCACAGAGTTGGTAAGAGGAGTGGAGAATCTTCCCTATGAAGACAGATGGAGAGCTGGGGCTGTTCTGGTGGAGAAGAAAAGGTTGAGTGGAGAACTCACTGCAAGCTTTCGGTGTCTGAAGGGGCCTCCAAGGAAGGCAGAGAGGGACTTTTCATCAGGAACTGTAGTGACAGGACAAGGAGTAATAGGCACAAATTTAAAGAAGGAAAATTTAGTTTAGATATATGGAAGAAATTCTTTATTGTGAGGGTGGTGAGGGACGAGAACAGGTTGGCCAGAGAAGCTGTGGCTGCCCCATCCCTGGGAATGTCCAAGGCCAGGTTGGACGGGTTGGAGCAACCTGGGATAGTGGAAGGTGTCCCTGCCCGTGGCAGCGGGGAGTTGGGATGAGACGATCTTTAAGGTCCTTTCCAACTCCTTAACATTCTATGATTCCCAGCTAAGGCAGGGATGGTTCTCCCCGTCCGGGGGCTCCGGGCCTTCTCCCAACCCCGCGCGGCGCCGTCAGCCCGGGCCGGGCCGGGGACACCCACGCGGGGCCGGCCCGACGGGGTGGTCTCGGCTCCACAACCCCACCGGGTGTAGCCGGGCCTGCGAGGGCACCGCAGCGCGCGGCCAGGCGCGAAGAGCCCCCAGCCCGTCGGTGCCGGTGCCGGTGCCACGGGAGCCNCCCTCCGCGCATGCGCCGTGCGCCGGCAAGATGGCGGCGCCCGTGGACCTGGAGCTCAAGAAGGTATGAGACCCCCGCCCGTGTGTCCCTGTCCCGTGTGTGCTCCCTCCTTGCGTCCCACCCTTCCACTGTGCGTTCTGCCCCCTGTGTGTGTCCCCGCTCGTGTCCTCCTCCGTGTCCCGGCGTTGCCGGCCGGTCCCCTCGTGCCCGCAGCCCGGGGCCGGTTGTGCCCCCGCGGCCCCTCACCCCGGCGCTCTCCCCTGGCCAGGCCTTCACGGAGCTGCAGGCCAAGGTGATGGACACGCAGCAGAAGGTGAAACTGGCCGACCTGCAGATCGAGCAGCTCACCAAGACCAAGAAGCACGCGCACCTCACCGACACGGAGGTGATGATGCTGGTGGACGAGACCCGCATGTACGAGGGCGTGGGGCGGATGTGAGTATCGGCCGGGGCGGGGGACACCCCGGCTCTGTGCGCCGGGAGAGGGGCCCCTCAGTTCAGGAAGGACGGTGAGGGGCTGGAGCGTGTCCAGAGAAGGATAACGGAACTGGGGAAGGGTGTGGAGCACAAGGACTGGCTGAAGGAGCTGTGGGCCCTCAGCCTGGAGAAATGGAGGCTCGAGGGAGACCTTCTTGCTTTCTGCAACTCCCTGACTGGAGAGTGGAGCGAAGTGGTTGTCAGGCGCTTCTCCCAGGTTACAAGTGATGAGAGGACGTAGTCATAAACTGCACCAGGGAAGGTTTAGTTTGGACATTAGGAAGAATTTCTTCACAGAAAGGGTGATTAAACACTGGAAGGGGCTGCCCAGGGAGATGGTGGAGTCACTGTCCCGGGAGGTGTTTAAAGAAAGACTGGACATGGCACTTAAAGCCATGGTCTAGTTGACAAGGTGGTGTTGGGTCATAGGTTGCACTCAGTGACCTCAGAGGTGTTTTACAACCTGATTAATTCTGAGACCCCCCAGCCTGAGTCTGTATGAAGCCTCCAGGCTGCTGCCCTGGGCAGGAGGCTCTCCCCTTCACAAAGAGCACACCAGCTTTCTCTCAGCATGTTCATTTCCTTTTTCTCATTGCCTTTCATTTTTAATTTCAGCAATCTGCCTGCAAATGCAGGGAAGCTTACTGGGTTTTACCTCTTGGGGTTAGGTACTGGCTGCCTCGAAGAAGGGCTGTTACAAATGAGATTGGCTTTGTGTGGTTTTGCTTGCTGGCTCAGCTCCTGGCCCCGATGCTCTCCTCTCCACCTCTGGGGAGTTTGTAATTTCAGCCAGCAGGGCAGTACTCCAGTGCCAGAGGACATTTGTGAGAAGGCCCTCACAGATCTGCCCAGCGTCAGTCATTTCCAATGTAGTTTATGTCAAACTCCTTGAAAACCCCCTGTGCATAGATCCTGTGCTCAGGGCTTTGCTGGCACAGATACTCTACAGAAATGTCCTTTGTGGTGTCATGCCAGGGAATGGATCTAATGTCATTGTTTGGATTTTTTTCAAACTCTTGGAAGTGAGCATAAAGCTCACATGGGTAGTCCCAGTGCACTCTTAAAGATGTGCTTCTGTGTGTTGGATGTCTGTCAAAAGAAGCACCTTAAACCAGACCCGAGGTGTTCTGATTAATTTCTGCAATGCACTTTGGTGGGATTTCAGCAGCCTCTGATAGAAGACCATATGAAGTGGTCTTTATATAGAGTGGTTTCATCATATTAAAGTGGTTTCAAATCTGAAACACGTGCTTGCTTGACAAATATCACACTAGATTTCTGTGTTTCTGATTTGAGAAACAGGATTTCGTCTCCTGTGAGTTGGGTAACAGTGATGACGGCTCAGCTCGGGATGTGGTTTGTGAAATACTGGATCTGCTCTGACTGCTGCCAGAAGGGGTGATTGTATCGACCTCTTCCCCACCCTGTTTACCCCACCTTCTTCGTGTCAAAGTGGGTGATCACAGGACTGAGCAGTGAGCCAGGTCAGACTGCAAGTGCCCTGATCCATGAGCCCACACAATCTCCAGACTGAGTTGTAGGGGGGTGGCAGGACTGGGAAGCCAGGAGTGGTGTGTACTTCGCCTTTTCCTGAGAGTTTTCAGGGGGGTTGTACCCAGGCTAATGGAGCTGTTCAGAGTGGCAAAGTTCCCTTCTTGGTTCCCACTAAATAAACTTTTCCAAGTAGGTGCATTAAATGTTGGGTTTGGTGGGGATGCTGGTGACTGGTACCTCAAAAGGAGACAGATTCTGGTCTCTTGCAAGAGGCGACTTCATTGACCCGGGCAGGCTGTCGGTGTAGCAAACACTCGTGTTTGGAGTAGTCATGAGGTGTCTCAAAAGGCTTTTTTTTCCTGTTTGGGTTTGTCACAGAGCAGACAGATGAAGAGTAAAAGATAATTCTGGAGTCAACATGTTTTTCTAAAGCTTTTTCAAAATCCAAAAGTACAGAGTGCCTTTGGACTGGAGCAGTCCCTCAAGGTACTTTAGAAACGTGAGTGTGTCGGTCTTTATCGTTAAATAATCCTGCCTGTGAATCAGATGTGGGGAGCAATGTTATTTTGTCATGGTCTGAAGTGCGTTGTTCTGCCTTCTGCTTCTGCCTCCTCCTTAGGGGTAAGACACGCACCTTCTTTGTGTCCTAAGCCATTTACCCTTCCTGTGTGCAGGAGCTGTGGGAGCCCCAGTCTTCTGGGAGTCCTCTCTTCCTTACCTTTCCGTGACCAGACAGGTGTGAGGCATGGCTGGCAGCTCTGGCCCCTCAGGGATGGCAGAGGCGCCAGCAGGAAAATATTTGCATTATGATATTGTTTAAAAACTGAACTCTTCATGGGCTTTGTTGTATTAGTCGCTGTGCAAATACAGATTAAGAGAGTGCTCTTCTTCTGAATGCTACTCATTCATGGGGTTTTTTTTTCCATTTTTTACCCTGCCTAAGCTTGACAGGGTATTTCTGTGAGCTCTGCCTGTCCTGGCTGTGGGGCTGAGGCTGCCCTGCCAATTGGCAGTGATGCTCTGGTGTGATTTGTGTCACTTCCTAGTGCAGAGAACTTGCACCAAGTACATGAGGGACTTCCCGGAGCCCACTCCAACCCCTAGCAAAGAATTAATTGCTGATATTTGGGCTTTTAGTGAAAGCAATACTTGCACAGGAGCTAAAATCCAAGGGCAGTCTGGCATCCTGTGTTCCACTGGAGACCAAAGGAGGTGGTCACTGTGGTTCTTCTGGACATAGAAGCCATGTTCTTTGAAGTGGAATAGCAGATGTCCTGCATGGACATGTGAGTTTGGCCACCAAAGGCATATTTGTGATGTCTTAATTTTATTTGCATAGTCCAGCATGCAAATATTGGAGCTGTAGAGGGTTTCAGTTATCCAGGAAGGGAGGAGGTATGCGTCACTGTTAACTCTGATTATCAGGGCTCTTCTGCTTGAGTAACTAAATTCTCGAAATAAGTTTTGTGCTTCTATTCCTGTGCTTAACTTTTTTTTTTTTAAATTTCCTTTTTTACTTCTCTAACCCATCTGAGCTGCTACTTAGAATCGCCCCTGATAGGATTTCTGTGTTTTTCCTCCAGCTTGGGTGGTTTGGGCTGCATGCAAAGGGCTAGCATGTACCTTTCTGTAAGACAAGATACCCCAGGTCTTTGTGGAATTTGAAGTTTTGAGGAACTGTGGTGACGTGCTGCATCCTGGGAGGAAGCCTGCCTGGTTGGGTACTTCCTTGTGCATTACTTGGAAAGCAGTTGTGTGGTTTTCATTTTCTGAACGCCTATCCTGAGTCTCCTTCCTTCCCAGAAGGCTTTCCCTTTAGTGCTGATGAATGTGAAAGTTTCATTTGTTGTTCGTCAACTTGGTTTTGGTTTTTTGTTTTGTTTTGTTTTTGTTTTTTTTTTTTTTTTTTTTTTTTGGGAAATATTGCAGTTTGTGTAACATGCCGAGGCCTTACCGGGCTCCACATGTGGGGCTCAATTTACTTTTGCTAAAGCTATTTTTGGTTTGACACAAGAAATGTCAGTGCCACATAGTATGAGCTGATGAATTGCTGTGTACTGTACATATCCGTGAGGCTGGGATCTCATCTGGGTGGTGGCATCTTGCCAAATACATTTCAGTTCTGTTACTTCATACTCTTTTGAAAGGCCCGTTACGTAGTCTGAGACAGCTACCACTGTGCTGGACTTCTGCTTTAAGCTATTTGTGAACTGATATCATCGTGTTGCTTTGAGAACTATGTTGAAAGTTTAAGCTTCAGAATTCTGTCTGAATATTTCAGACCTTTCCCTTTACATTCTTCTAGGCCATAACCTGGACAAGATCCTTATTTACAGAAGAAAAATGTCTGGCACTTGGTGTGGGGCACAGTGAGGAGAGTGCTGCAGTTTTTCATGCCGTGCCAAAATAGACAGTCAATTTTGGTCTGATATTGCTTTATCATCAGTTTACTTGGACAGCAAATGGGAGAACACTAAAAGAGAAAATATAAGTGAGAATCAAGTAAATACTGTAGCACAAGTTTTGGCTCAAGATTTAATGCAAGTGTAGTATATTATCACAGCTGTCCCTATAAAATGACTTTGTGCCATTACAGTATTTTATGAGACAGCTGTAATAATATGATTTTGAATTTTTAAAAATTTTTTTAAGGAGTGGTTCAGATTTTTGGTGGCTGAACCATATGCAAGTGCAGCCTGAGAGAGAATTAAATGTTCTTGATGACTCCTTGGATTTAAATGCATTCTTGCTTTTACTGTGGTTCTTGGTTTTGTTTGAAAATGAGACATGATCAGTCACGGTGAGCTCTTTCCTGAGCCCCCGAACCAGCAGTCCCTGCTGCACATCACTCGGTAGGGCTGCAGGAGCTGTGTTTTCACCGTGTGTGTGTGTGTGAGGTGCTCGATTCTGCCAGCACAGAACTCGGCAGCTGCCCTGTGCTTCCCGCGCACATGTCAAAAATCTCACCAAGAGCTGAAGGACACCCAAGGCTTAACCTTGATGGTTCAGTTACTAACTATAGGCTGGTGTGTGAAATCTGAGTGGCCTCTCCATGGCCGCTCTCCGTGGGTAAGGCTCGGTGCGGGCTGGGTGCTGGAGCCCGGCTGCTGAGGAGCTGACAGGTGCCGACACGAGTCCCAAGGACCAGCGTGTTGCTTTCAGCCTCTGGTCAATACGTGACTTATAAACTTGAAGTTCCTCCATGTAGCTATTGGAAAAGGGAGGACTTATTTTCCACAGAGAGTCTGGTGTGTGGAGAAGTTCAGTCAGGCACTGAGCTGTGAAGAAAACAAAATTTGTGTCCAGCTGCTCGACCACTGCTTCTACTGCACATTGAACAAGCTGTTGGGAGCTGGTGCTTGAGGAACCAAAGGCTGCATGGGTATAAGCCCAAAGGTTTTCCATCACACAGTTGGTTTTTATTGCAGGTTTTTCCCTGATTTTGAACTACTCGCTTTTGCTGCAGCCTGAACAATGATCTTCACAGCATTGTTAGGTGTGAGTGGGCCTGTAAAAGTTTGCAAGATCTTTTTAGAGAGCTGTCATGGAAAGCAAAAATGAGAATTATGCATGCAGGGGTGATGCAGTAGTCATCTGTGCTGCTGCCTGTGACTTGGTCTGTGAAGTAAGGGGCAGCAGTTGGTTGTCATCCCCTTCCTGGTTAATTAGGAGTGTGAGAGGAGCAGAGCTGGTCCGTGGTTACTGCTGGCAGTAGTGGGATACTGGGAATCTGGACTCCTGGATTTTGTTCCAGCTCAGAAAAGGAGCTTGTTCTCTTGGTCACAGGCTCCTTTTCCAACCTGACATCTGATTTCCAAACACATTCCTTCCCAACTGCCCTGCCCCCGCTTAGTTCTTGATCTTATTCCTGCTGCCCAGGGCTGCTCATTTGTAATCTCCTGGACATCTTGGTCCAGTTATAGCTCTTCTGTCCTGCTGCTCTACATAATTTTTTCATGCAATACTGAAACGTCAGAGAAGAAAAGAGTTCCATGGCTTGTGTGCAAGATGTCTATCTGCCCCGTTCTAGGAAACAGCTGCATTCCTTTAAAGAATCAGCTTTAGACAAGAGAACTTGGATGTGTCTGATAAGTCAGTGTTTGTGAAATGCATAAGCAGCAGAAACAAGGGTCTCACAATAAAAATAATAGCTAATTTAAAATAAAAATAGGTCTTTTACTTATCCCTAGTGGAAATAAACCTGTTGGTTATAGTCCCCCACCTACTGCGTGGGTGTTCTGATAGAAGATTAGCAATACAGCTTTTCCTCTTGCTTGTCTCCCTTGCCTGGGGACATTTAACTCTTTAGGAACATTTTTCTATTGGGACTAGGACTATGACATTCACACATTCCGTTCTCTTCTTTATCCCTAACTTTTTCCCTACCTGTTACCTAGACACAGAGGAAGGAGCTACCTGAGTAAACTTACCGGAGGTGAAATCTAAACTGAGACAAATAAGGGTCAGAAGGGAGACTGAGTGCTCCTGCAGGCTGCCCTTGTTGCTAGAAGAGGGAGTTTGATGTGCTGTGAGCCAGAGGCAATGTGCTCTCATGGAAATGCCAGAGCCTTCAGGAAGCCTGCACTCTCAGGGCAGCATTTGCAGCTTGGGCTCTTGTGGATTGAGGGCTGTGGTAAGGCACCTTGGCTTTGTCCCTGCCTCTAGAGAGAGGGAAGCTGAGCTCTCTTGCAAGTACAGCCCATTTCTTGCTTCAGTGGCTCGGAGTTCTCTTTGGATATATGCTGGACAAGTATTAAACGTTCTGAGGAGCTTACACTGCTCCTGCTTTTGTGACTTGCTGTGCCAAATGACTTTGCAAAACCATTATGGAACACGACTGACTGATTTCTGAAGTTCTCCAAGCACTTAAAAGTCACTCTGGTATTCTGAAACAGCAAGGAACTTCCATTTATTTTAATATTTAGTGCATTTAAAGTACTGCATTTTGAATCTTTTTCCCCATTTCCTGAAGGAGATTTTGGAACCAAGGGTAAGGGTCTCTGGAGAAATACTGAATGCAAGAGCACTTCTTTCAGAATACAGGGCTCTTTCTCTGGTTTAGCACAGAGGATGTGGCTTTCCTGCAGCAGAGAAGAATGGCCAGATCACCGGCCCAAAGAAGTACTGGGAGAGTCCCTGCTGTATTCCTGTCTTGCTTGGAGATGCCCTTCCAGGTGTGGAGTCAGTGGATATTCAGCCAGCAGGACAGGGTGTGACAAGGTACTCAGGGCCCACAGCGGTCAGATGGAGATGCCCAGTCAGTCTCTGAGCTGGGATGTGAATGTCAGTATAAGATATAAATTTTAGGTGGAACAGCCTTAAAACAAATGAGATAATCTAAGTCTGAACATCCTGGCCTTGTCACCTGTTCAAAGCCTGAAAGAAGGACAGGCTCGTTCATGACCCCTGCATTAAAACACTGAATTAAATATGAGGAAACCAATGCCATGGCATGAGAACTCCATTTTACACAAGTTTAATTTGGAGATGCGAGAACCAAAGTGCTGGATCAAATCTTAAACCAAATGCAAGACAACTTCTGTCTTGAATTCTTACTTTGTTTCCTCCAAAACTATTTGCTGAATTAACAGAATGTTTCAGCCAATGTAGGGAAAAAAAATCAGGCTTTCTGAGAAGAAACAATTTTCAAAAACAACATCCAGCCTTTTTTGGTCCACAGATGCTGATTCTAAGAAGTTTGTTCTTGCTGATTAGGACACAGCAGTGTAGTTGTTTTAGTGCTAACTAATTTAACTCCAGGGTCCAGAAATATCTGTCTATTAGTGTTATGCTTGAATTCTTTTGGCTGTGTTATCTTTGCGTCCACTGCTGTGATGTTTTCTGTGGTGCTTTGATGCTTTGTTGTAGCAGGATTTGGGATGTGCAGAAGCCAAGACTGCTATTTATCCACAAGCTGGGTCTTCCTTCTCACTTTGCATTTCAAAGGTTTCCTCCTGGGAAAGGCAGAAAGCGTTTTCCTTTTTTTCTTTTCCCCTCTTGCAACTGTGGATGGATTTGCTTTTCAAAAAAGGTGGATCCTGATTTTTCTAGTTTTCCTGTACAGGTTCTTAGGGAAGGGCTGCTGTTGAGAAGGGTATAAGTATGCCTGTCAGAGTATAGCAGTATCTTCAAGTCACTTCGTTTGCTACTGCAGAGTTCACCTTTCTGATCACAGAATATTTATCAATAAGAAAAAAATTAAAATAAAAGTGTCTTTAGGATTGATTTACCAGGGTGCTTACACCAGTGTTTGCTTGTGTATGTTTTCCTTGGTGCATATCCATGTGGTGTTGTAGTTTTAATTTTTTTTTTGTTAAGCATTCTTCCATAGGAATTTGTGAGGAATTCTTAAAAATAGAGCAGATTTTAGAAATAGATCTTGACTTCCTATTATTGGAAAAATGGTTTCTGTTTTCTGCTTCTTGCAACTTTCAAATCTGGTACAACCCAGACTGCAAAAAATGCATTTGAGGTGCATGGGTTGGTTGGCACGTTGTAGTCATCTGAGTTCCCTTGGCTTAAATAAGCCACAGCTCATCATCACTACATACTAACAAATTATATGAAAACAAAATTAGAAGACAAAGCCACTGCATCAGGAATATAGTGAGGAAGAACTACTCATGGAGATTTCAATTTCATGAACTGCGGTTGTTCTTGCAGTGTTTTCCCACATGGATTTAATCTCAAATGTTATGAATTCCTGTATGATAGAGAGGAGGCATTTGCTTGCTTTTTTTTTTTTTTTAAATTCCATTTATGTCGATTGAGCCTTCAAAAAGAATTTATGATGTTCATTACAAGCAGACCACAGTACTATTTTATTATTTTGGGTTGTGCTATATTTAATACACACTTAGAGGTATATTCCTGATTTCTTTTTTTAAAGAACCAAACATGAACAATGGTATAAATCTACCATCTAGTTAAGTGTCTGGCAATGCAGAAACTGCTGTTTGCAAGCTGTGTTACTATCTTGGCTTGAGGTAATGTAATATGCTGTAGCTATTGAGAGATGCCCCCCAAAAAAGTGAAAGCTCAATGTAAACACGGCCTGAAGTGCAGCCCAGGCCCCCTCTGCAGGGCTGGGCGCATTGGGCTGGCCCGTGCCGAGGTTTGAGGAAGCAAACGGCGTGGAATTCTTTGTTCAATTCCTTTAGCTCCTTAGAGTAAATAGGTTTATGGCTTACAAACGTTCATCTGAGTAAAAGTTACCCTTGTTGGGGCCTACATAAGGCAGGGTTTGGCCGGAGTCCAGCACCGCTAATCCCGGTCTCCGCGTGCTCCGGTGTGTCGGGCTGGCTTTGCACAGGTTGTGCTGCCCGCTGGGGATGTCTCCTGCCCAAACAGCCCCTGGTGCTCCTCCACCCCTCAGAGGGGAGCAGTAAAATGACATGTGAACTATAAACTGCTGCTCCTCGGAATGTATTCATGTATAATCCTCCCAACATAAGCTGTGGGATTTGTTTTGCTTTAAGGTATGCGGGGGGGAATAGTTAGGGTCAGCTATATCGAGGTGACCCAGTGAGACGACTGACCACTAAAATAAATGCAAACATAGGCAAAGCTTCAACTCATCTGTTCAAACTCCATCTGTTCTGAACCAACTCTAGTTGAGGCATATGATCTATTGATGGGAAATTCAAATTCAGGCTGAAAAAATGTGAAACCCTTAGACGTGAAGGGTGGCAGCACAAGCTATAATTAGTGATGATTTTTCTTTTTTTTTTTTAATATTGCTTCCTTGTCTTGTTTGGAACTGGGTAATTCATCTAGGGTGACTAAAACTGAAATCTGGAGGGGTATAAGCTGTGCCTGGTATGAAATGCATGGAGAATCATTTACAGAAGCACCAGCAAATCCTGGGAGAGTTGAAGGAGACTACTGGGTGCTGGCAGTTCTGCACAGCTGGCTCGGGTTCAGTCAAGCTAGATTGCTTGGGATCAGCTCCTTGGAAGCCTTTCTTCCATTGGCTTTGAACAGTACTTAAAATGCAGTAATCCCCTACTGAGTCTGCTCAAAGCTTGAGCAGCAGTGCAAGTTCAGAATTAAAAAGCATCTTTAAATAGATAAGGGCATGACTGAGCTTAGCTAAACTTTTCTCGCGGAGTGGTCTCATGCAAGCACTTGGTTTCAGGGAGCAGGACATTCCGTGTAAACACTGCTGTGATATACCACAACGTTAGGTTGTTTAGAAATACAGTAAACATGTTAAAATAATGTTACGGCTTTGGGCAAAGTTGTTTGTTTTCTTTGCAGTTTTTGTTGAGAGTGTCCCAAATGGAATGAGAACCACGTAGCTGAAGTTACAGTGACTCTTTGTGTGAGCTGGGAGCCAGGTGAATGGACTTAAAGATCTGTCATTCATCATTATTCTGGCAAAATAACACTGGACATATGTACCTGTAAAATTGTCTCTCTGGAATCAGGCAGAGAGCTGTATACCCATCTTGGCAAGGGAAAAGCTGAGGCTTCCCCTGCTACCCTGTGCCAATTCTTGCAGGGATCTGCTTGGAGCCAAGTGGGAAGAGCTTCTTTGCAGACTGGCCTTGAGGGGGTCCTGTGGCCTGTTGTGGGGCTCCTTCTCTCCTGGTTTTAATACTTGAACACAAACAGCCTCTTGCACAGGCAAGCTGGGCATAAGAAACACTGGGAATGTGTTTCCTAACTCCATGGGCAGAAACTCCATGGAGTTTCCTAACTCCATGAGAGGCTGCTCATGCCCAGGACAGCTGCCTGCCATGGAAAGCTCCAGCTGTAAAGGCTGAAGTTTGTTGCCATTGCAAGTAATTGAAAGTAGGGATTCTTCATGGAAAACCTGAACTATGAGCATCACTGTGACTCCACCTTTAATAGTTTTAATGACTTGTATGTCATAATGAAGAGTGGCATGTGCTGAACAAACATCTCCATAACCTCATTCATTAAGAGGCAAATCTTTCAGTATCTAATATTATGTCTCAAAGTCAAGTAAACAGTGCATTTTGGTGCAAACAGGCTGAGTTATGGAATTACACTGGCCGATCATCACTTTGTGGGTGTGTATGTGTGACACGAAGGAGCAGACAGATGATGAAGTGGGCAGCGCTGCTGACCTGACAAGAGTCTGAAGGCCATTTGGGCCAGAGCATCAGGGAGCGCAATATAAACCTGATCAAGTGAAAATTATAATAGAAAATTAGAATTGTGAAGGGGTAAGAGATCCCTTCAGAGAGAAACAAGCAATGAGCCTCGGAGAGTGTATATAAACCACTTTCTCTGCCTTAGGGAAACAAAATTCCTGATGTGGAGCTAGCAAAGGGAGGAAAATAGAAACGAGTGGGAATATTTAGCGTGAGGTTTCTCTTTCAGTTCCCTTGTGCTCTATTTTTGTTCTCATATTGCACTTGAGAACCAGCAGTCACTGGGAAGCCGAGCATGTAGGTGCAGTCGATTGGCAACCACTTGGCTCTGCTCCGTGGAGCTGTTCTTGTTGGCAGCCCAGGTTTGGCTGAACACTGCTGTGCTCGGGGACCCCCCTCCTCTGCAGCTTTCGTTTCTAATTTTCTTTGGTTTGTTTTGAGTTTTCACCATTATCTATGGACACCGGAAAAATTGTTAGCAAGTCCTGCTGTATTTTCGCTAAGCATTCCCTTTGAAATGGGTGGTCAGGTGAGATGGGGTAAACTTGTCCATTCTGACCCAGATATTTCTGGTGTTAATTTAACAACAGTGAAAAGGTTCCTGCGTGAAGAGGCGATTGTTACTAAGCTTTATAATTGCCGCTGTGGCGCTGAACATGTTTCTGAATCACTGTTTCATGTTTGATAGTGTAGGTGTCATGTTTGACAGGTCTATTAGTGTGTGCTGTGACGCTTCCCTGAGAGAAGGCGGATACGGGCGAGCTCTTGTATCTGGGAGAAGACTTGGTTAGCTGCTTGTCTTCTGTGGATTAGCGGTACTTAAACTCTATCCCAGCTCAGCACACAAACTCTGGGGGCTTGGAGCCTCCCAAGGACTCCAGCAGAGCTGTGAAAGCAGCTCTTGGGTCAGTATTAGCTGTGTCACCTGCTGGGCTCCGCACCACTGAGCAGAAAGGGGCTCCTCGGCTCGGTGACTCTCATGTGGGGCCAGCTCTCAGCTGGTGGTGAACCTCCAGGCACTGAATTAAGTTTGTGTTTGAAAGGCTTGTTCACAAGCTCACTCAGGGAAGAACGAAGTCGTCAGAATGTACCGTGCTTCTTTCATGAGCTTGATAAATCTGTGCGTAAAATAACTACATCTAACTGAAACCAGGCAGCAGAATGACACTGCCCTATTTCTCCAGCTCGGTGAGGAAAAAAACGAAAAATCATCCAGTCGATGTATTACTTAGGGTAATTGGAAAAATGAAATTTAGGTTAAATTTAAATTCTGGTTTATTACAAATGCCCTGCAGCACTTCTTACCTAATGAGCAGAACAAACTTCTGCTTTTTCCAAGTGCTGCCATAAACCACATTATTTCCTTAGGTAAAAACTTTGGCCAAGATCTCCATAATGTGTGTGTCCCAAACTAGACGCTAAAAAACTGATGAGTTTTTTGAGTCCTGCTTACGTTGGAAAGCGAAGCCACAGATTTAAATAGTTAACTATGGCTGTGGATTTACAGTTCAGCTTTCAAAGACCTGGCCTTTGGCAGCTTCCAGGGCAGCACCTGTGCACTTGAGGCTGAGCTCCGTGGTCTTATGGCAGGGAACTCAAACGGGTGGCTTTAAGCAGCACTGGTGAAGACCTGCAGGGTGTGCTGGCCAAGGCAGGGACATCTGATCTGCTTCTGAGCAAGTGTGTGAACGGGCACAGGTTCCAGCCCACTGCTTTATAGCAGGCAAAATCGGGGTGGTTGTATTTGCGCCCAGCTGCCCGCATAAGTCTCGTCAGTGCTAATTTCAGCCATCCAATTTTAATTTGCTGCCGCATGTCTGCCAGAGCATTGCAAGAGGGTGGGAGGGAGGATATTTTCCCTGATGACTGCTGTTGACATTTGCAGAGTAAAAGTGAAGTCAGCCGGTTGTTTGTTGGAGGTTTTGGTGCCTGTAGCAGTTCCGAGCCAGCCGGGATCGCCCAGTGCCTGTCACCCAGCAGGGACCTTCCCAGCTGCAGCATGGGGAAAATTGCTCAAACTGTGTTGGTGTTGAACTTTGTTTTTTAGACCAGGGACGTCAGGGAAACCAAAATGATCAATCTTCCTGTACAATTTGGGGAAGCAAATGAGAAGGGATTGTATTCTTCTTTGCTGCCCCCACAAAAAAAGGAAATAATTCAGGAAACGTTCACATACACAGGCAGGCTCAGGGAAGCGGTGACGTGGGAAGGGACTGATGACTTTGTGTACAGAAGGCATCTTGCAGCTTTGGTTTTCACTAATGGCAGCCACTGTGGAAGCAAGGCAAAATTTGAGTCTACGGGGGGTGCGTGTGAAAGCTGATGTTTTTATTCTGGTCTTGTAGGCCTGAGGTAAGAGCATCAGAATGATATGTTTGCTGGTGGTCCTGAAAAGTACCTCTTCTCTGGCTGGATCCAGGCTCTGTATCTAACAGCAGTGAAAATAACTTCTCTTGCCTGGAAGGGTGGTCTTGAACTTAACTTTCACAAAATCACCTGTGTTGTTATTTCAGCATCCTGGTGTATGCCAGGACCCCAAACCATCACCACTGCCTACAAGTGAATGGTGGGGACACCTCCCAAGGGGAAGGGGGGATTGAGGGGACAAAGAGAGCCTGAGTGAGCTGTGTTGGTAAGAACAGGAGCAGATAGAGAGCAAAGACACTGCCAGCAATAAGCATGAGCCAAGACTGGGAAAAAATGAGAGAGATCTGAGAAAATTGCAACATAAAAGATGTAGCGGAAGTTCCTGTGGAGAAGAGGAGGTGAAGCGGAACAGGGAAAGCAGTGGGAGGAGGAGGAGGTGCTTCTATGTGCAGTTAATAGCAGCCCCAAAGAGAGTTTTAATTGGAAACCTATTATAATTACCCACGGTTTTCCTCCCATGCGTTTCAGGAATGTGTGTGGCAGGTAGTTTTCCTTTTGGCTGGGTTACTGATGCAGAGGGCACTGGGTTTCCTGCCAAGTGGCAGATCCGTGTTTGTGTTTACCAGGCGCTGAGCAAACACGTTAATAATGTCATTTGTCGTGGGAGATGACTCTGCAAACTGATTTCAGGTTTTTCTGTAGCAGACGGGGAATGCACTCTGATTCTGCCCTGTCTAAAGCTGCTCATTTTAACTGTTGAAGCATGAGCTGTTGTCACCTGGCAGGAAGACATTGACCCTAGTTGGTGTTAGAGGAGACCTTGACCTCGTTGGTATGACCCATGGAGGCTCCTTCTAAATCCCCTGGGGGACTTTCTAAGTAGGGAAGGGGGTGAATCTGCAGCTTGTACATTCTTTATGTCTGGAAGGATGAAAAACAACCATGCAGGGTTCCGAAAATTCGTTTGAACTTAGTTGTCCTTTACCTCTTTGTGGGATGCCAGTGCCACATGCTGGAGAGCTGCTGTGAATGGTGGTGCTCCTTCAGAGGCTTCTCTGAGTGAGGAAGGCACTTTTCTGCTTGTTGGCAAGCAGGACTCAGGTGTTATGGGTGCATCTTTCAAATCCCTTTGGCGATTGAAAACAGAACAAGTGGAAATCAGTGGCCACAATTTCAGTTAAAAGCAGCCACTTCCCACCCCACAGAAAAACCCTTTGGCTGGTGAAAGTGTAGAAATTTGGAGGTCAGTGAGGGGTTGGGTTAAAGCCAAGGCTTGAGAAGTGGGAGCTGTGAAAGTTCCATAGCTTCTGCTGGAAGCACTGTCTCTGTTTTGTCAAATCACAGAAGGGTGTGGGTTGGAAAGGTTCTTCACAGACCATCCGGTTCCACCCCCTGCCAAGGGCAGGGACACCTTCCGCTATCCCAGGTTGCTCCAAGCCATGTCCACCCTGGCCTTGGACACTTCCAGGGATGGGGCAGCCACAGCTTCTCTGGGCAACCTGTGCCAGGGCCTCACCACCCTCAGTGTAAAACATTTCTTCTCTATGTCCAACCAAACCCTGGCCTGTTGCAGTTTGAAACTGTTGCCCCTTGCCTGTCACGACAGATCCTGGTAAAATCTCTCTCTCTGTCTTTCATATAAGCCCCTTTTATACATTGAAAAGCTGCAGTGAGGTCTCCCTGGAGCCTGTTCTTCTCCAGGCTGTACAACCCCAACTCCCTCAGCCTTTCCCTGTGGAAAGCTTTGGTTTTATTGTGTGCGTTTGTTTACCTTGCGAGCACTAAACCCTTAATAAACAGCTCTTACCTGTCAAGAGTCTTCCTTGACTACATGCCATCAACTGATTTAAATCCCTTTGAAGGGAAGGTGCTGACAGACTCCCTTTGCTGGCTGTGTGCCAGAACTGCTTCCAGATCATTCAAGGACGATGAATGATAGAGGGAGATCTCTGTGTGTCCATGTTCATCCTCCCAGAGCATGGGTGAGGCTGGTGAGCCTTTGGGGCCAGCCTGGTGGGCTCTGGGAGCTGTCAGAGCAACTTCTCCTGTCTCTGTCCAGAACATGGGAGTGAGGATGAACACTTAGAAGAGGTGGCTCTAGTTTAACTTGGTGTGCAGCTGGGGAACACTGATGTAAAAAGCATCCAATGTTTTCTGTCTCTTCTTTTTCACTTGTAGGTTTATTCTTCAGCCTAAAGGAGTGATTCATAATCAGCTCTTAGAAAAACAGAGAATAGCCGAAGAGAAAATTAAGGAGTTAGAGGTAAGTTTTTGGCAAGTAATGATGATGACAGGAGAACATTAAAGGTCAACAAGATGCTGTTTGCTACATCTCTTGTTTTTATCTGATACTTTTCATGCTGAAGGATTGTAAGTGGATGAAACAGCCTGTTACAAGCAACCTACAAGTAACTCAAGGCACTTGGTTCCTTTCCTAGCTCTACAAACCGGTAGGGATTGATTGTTCGTTCTGTGCCCCGGTATGAAAACTGGGAGTGAGGGATTCAAATGAGATTGGTAAGAGCAAGGTCCGAAACAAGCAAAAGGATGTTTGTGTGGTTATTTGCAGCAGATAAGTGATGTAAAACTTTGCCAGCGCTTTGGGTATTTAAAGGTTACACTGGCTCAGAACAATTGCACAAATTCATGGAAGAGAAATCCATTGAGAATTACCAAATATGTAGAAATGGCATCCTGCTCAGGAAGTCCCTGAGCTAAAAATGTCTGGAGGGTGGGAAAGTATGAGGAGGAAGTACCGTATAGGCCTGCCCTATCCTTACACTCTGCCCTAAGCATCTGCTTGGGGCTGCTGTTGAAGAACCAATCTATGGGGAGATGGGACTTTGTTTTGACAATGTGGTCAGAGCACTTCTGTGTTCTTGTGTTTATCTGGTTGGAGTATTCAAGGCAGAGAAGGATATCTAGGAAATAAAAAGTAGTGTCTGCGCAAGTTCCAGTGTTCAAACAGGCTATCTGGTGAATCTTGACTATCTTCTTGTGGCTGCGTGTACAGCTTACAGTTCTTCTGAGAAGAAGTGCAAAATGTACTTTTCCAAGGCTGTTAGTGTGGGGTTTTTTTATAATGCTCCTAAAATATCATTAATACAAACCCCTGTTTCTGGTCTTTGGGGGATGACAGAGAAAGCAAACATCAAGTTGTGTCAAGCTGCTTTTCCCATCTGTTATTGTTTTGGAGAAAGTGATGTGGAGACCAAATAAGTAGGGACAAGCAGGAACAGGAAGTCTGTGTTCAAACCCATTCAGACCTGTGCGGTTCTGTCTCTGTTGTCTCCTACTTACACTAAAGCAGAAGTTGAGTCTGTATTTTTTTTAATCCCTTCTTGAAACTCAGCCTGCCTGAGGAGCTGTGGAGCAAGCCCATCCCCAGATGTTGTGTTGCCTGGAGCGTTGTCTGTGCCAGACACTAAGGGGGTTTGTGTTTCTGCCCATGAGAACTCTTTCTGCACGGGTCAACAAGTGCTCCGTGGACAGGCTGTGTCTCTGAGGGGGTGTGCAGGCAAGGCACAGTCATTTTTATGGTTATATGGTAAAAGCAATTGTATCCTTGCTCGTTTGGAGCCATCCCAGATGCCAGTGGCTTTGTGCAAAGACAGCCATGCAGCTGG
Source organism: Gymnorhina tibicen (assembly GCA_013399875.1). Classification (NCBI taxonomy): domain Eukaryota; kingdom Metazoa; phylum Chordata; class Aves; order Passeriformes; family Artamidae; genus Gymnorhina; species Gymnorhina tibicen. The sequence continues at coordinate 510,871 of VXAZ01002023.1, read as the reverse complement.
GGTTGGAGGACTTCATGGCAGCACCTCTGGGTTTGGAAGCAGGTGGAATGTGGCTGGCAGCACCTCTGGGTTTGGAAGCAGGTGGAATGTGGCTGGCAGCACCTCTGGGTTTGGAAGCAGGTGGAATGTGGCTGGCAGCCTGTTTATAAACTGCCCCTGGGGTCCCTCGCTGCCAGCTCCAGCGGGCTGTGGTCAGCTTCTTGGCTACTGTGCCCTTCAGCTGTGCCATCTGGGTTTCTTCTTGTTCCTCGTGGGGAATTATCTTACCTCCTGAACTTCCCGATCTCTGAGTTCAGCAGAATGGATGGAATTTCCCACAAATTATAACCTTTGTTGTTCTTACACAAAGCCTCAGAACTGGCTGCTTCACAAATGTGTTTTTCTGCTTCGTAGCTCCCTGTTGCTGAATCTCTGGTTATGGTCATTGAGTTGAAGTTTCCAGCAATAGTGACTGTCTCAAAAGGTGGTTGGAGTAGAAAGGTGGTTGCCACATGGGTTGGTTTTTCTTTTTAATCATGAATAGTAGGGCTCAGATTTCCAACACATTCAAAAGTTTGTTTTAAGTGAACATTCAAGTCCATCTTTTAATTGATCTCCTTCCAGCTGGCTGTGGCAGTTTTGTGAAGAGGGTTTTCCTTAGGTCTGGGATTCCCCATGGAAGAGGACAAGCACTTAGGCTGACAACTGCTGGAAACTGAGATTTCGTGGGAGATACCTGAGTCCAGCTCAGAGAGCACTTATCACAGGAGCAGGGGATTTTGCTGTCCTGAAAACAAGTTGTGACCGAAGCAGGAAAGAATGTGAAACTTTGTGACCTTGTGCTTCCACCACATCGCTGTGAAATAAATATCAAACCAAGAAAGGTTAAACATCCCTCCATTCATTATTAAAACTGGAAGGGTTTTAAAGCTTAGGTTTATATTTTACATTGTTAACTACCTTATGACTTACTCACGTTTCTCACTTGGCACAGCTGAATCAGGCTGGTCAGAGTAATCCCCCAGTACCCTATGGTGTGGCTGAGCTCATTACAGATGTAGCTGAGCTTGAGGCAATTGTGCTTTGCTGTGATGACATTATTGCCAAGGGATTGTGAAATGTGTATTTTTTGATGCCTGAATCTGAGAAAGACTCTCTTCCCTACCTTGGTGCTGTTTGCAGAGGAGCACAGGACAGAGGGCTGGGTTCACTGCTGAGCCCTTCTGGAAATCCATCCAGCTGCGTAGCAAGGAGATCTCCAGCTGCCTGTTCCTGAAAATATGTCTTTAACTTGCTCCGGAGGTGTGAGCTGGTTTTGCTGACATTCACAGCTGCCAGTGAACTTCAAAAACCGTGAGGAGTTTTGTCCCTTTTCTCCCTCTGACACTCTCCACTGCAGTGCCTGATTGCGGTCATTCCCTTTCCCTCACTTCCCTCTCATGGGTTTCTCCACTGCTGAAGCAGGGCATTGTATTTTTAAAAGCAGTGTCACAAAATTGATGGGATGCTGCTGCTTTGGGCCTCCTTGCTGCTCAGCACATGACAAAGCAGCAAGGACAGCCAGACCTGTCCTTGTGAAGGGCTGGGAAAATAAGAGCATGCATTATGCTTGGTGAGAGGAACTGTGTTCTGAAAGCACCAAGGGGTCTGGGTGTGGATGAGGGGGCAGTTAGTTATTCTGCAGAAGTTATTCTGCAGAAAACCAAAGGTAGCTTTACCCTGCTTGTTAAAGCTGTGTATGGCCGTGAATATATCTAAGTATATATATTGAATCATAGAATGGTTTGGGTTGGAAGGGACCTTAAAGATCATCTCACTCCACCCCCCTGCCATGGGCTGGGACACCTTCCACTAGACCAGGTTGCTCCGGGTACGGGGCAGCCACAGCTTCTCTGGGCAACCTGTGCCGGGGCCTCACCATCCTCGTGGTAAAGAATTTCTTTCTAATTTCCCATGTAAATTTCCCCTCTTTCAGTTTGAACCCGTTGTTCCTTGTCCTGTCACTCGAGTTCCTGGTGAAGAGTATCTCTCTGGCTTCACTGTAGGCCCCTTCAGGTCCTGGAAGGTGCTGTGAGGTTTCCACATAACCTTCTCGTCTCCAGGCTTCTCAGCCTGTCAACTCCATATGCACCTGTGTGGCATTCTGAACTTCACAACTTGTGCCTAATCTTTTGGAATCCAAACAGACTGCCCAGGCTTGCTGGCACAATAGCTGTGCCTGCTGACAGGCTGTGCCAGCGGGGCTTACCCAAACCTGCAGAGATTGGTGCCATGGGCTCCCTCACACACTGGCACGGGACACGTCCTGCTTAGCAGGAGCCGTTGGATTTTTCCAGTCCTGATACTATCAAATTCTTGTTGTGTTTCACGGTACAAGGGGTATGTGTTAAATCTATTTTGAAAGCATTCTAAAGGGATGAGCACAGACTCTTTTTAGCTCAGCAATGTTTGTGCAGTATTAGGAGAAAAACCAAGTAATGTTTTTCTTCCCTTGTTTTTAAGGAAACATGATATGTGAGGGGTGGAACAATGCTTTGTTTCAGGAAATGTTATCCGTTTCCATTGTAGGGCTAGATGGATTCTGTTTTTAAATGTGGCATTTTAAAAAGAACAAACTCTATGATGTTATAAAGACATGGAAAATTGATTCTTCATTAGGGGTGGAGAAAGTGATTATCACTGTGTGCTTTCTCTGATAATATCTGATAGTCCCCTTCTCTCCTGCTATATTCAGCTTGTTTAGTTGTCAGGCGTTGTCAGACTAAATTGCTAAAAATAACAAATAAGGGGGAGGCTCTGCTGGGCAGCTCCGTCTGCTGTGTGCCACTGAATTTAGCTCCTTCGGGAAAAGGGCAAAAGCAACCTGCAGCTTTCTGGTTGAATTGGATTTTGGTTTTAAACTCTGACCACAGCATAGCTGTGTGCTTGTTTCCCAGGCAATTCTTTCACATGACTGTGGGAGACTGGAAGTTTACTGCTGCAGAGATAAAGGGTTGGTTGGTTTCTTCTCTGGCTGCCTGGAGTAGAAAATATAATCAAGAAAGCTGTACCTAACGGCTTGATTTCTAATTCGGAAATCCTTCATGCGATTCCTAAAACACCATGTCCAATTTCCCCATCGCACGCAGAAAATGTCTTTGCTCTCTTTCCTGGTGGAGGAAGGAACACTGTGCTCTCAGCCACCGCCGTGCTCCGTGTTTAGAGCCTCAGGTGATGTTCGCAAAGCTGGTGAAGTTACAAAGTGACTGCACTGAAATGCCTTAAGGTGACCGCCGACTTCTTCCCCAGTGTTGCCTTGAGCACAATCTTGCTCGTGCTGCGGCTTCCATTTCTCTAATCTGCTTTTTCTGGGAGCTTTAAAATGGCTTTGCTGCAGCCCTGAGGCGAGCGGTGGTGCCCCCCCGCCCCGCGATGAGTCGGCTCTGACAGTTGCCACAACAGTGTTTTCTTCCCCTGTGGGAACAAAGATTTCTGCAGGTGAGGTGTGGCTGGGGAGAAGCGCTGGAGCCTGGGGCAGGTATGGCTGGGATGGACCTGCTCGGTGTGGCCCCGGCCTCCGACGTGCTCCGGTGGCCGCTCTCCTTCATTTTTTACTGAAACCCTCAGCACGGAGGCCAATTCTGTGGGTGGCTTTAACGATGTGAAAATAAGCCTCTTGAGATTTGTGGTGCTCTTTGCGGACCACGAAGCGCCCGTGAGAAGGTAGCAATTGTTAGGCTGTTCCCCGAGTTAGACCAGTTTCTTCCAGGGATTTACAGCGCAGAAGTTCTCATCGCATGGTTTGCTTGGGGTAGGCCAGTGCCCAGGAATGTGTGGTGGGCTTTTTAACTAAACAGGGGGAAATAAGGAATGCTCCTGTTTGCTTTGGAGAGGGGAAGCCTCAAGAATAACCCTCTGTGCATTAGCCTGGAGCAGATTCTACTTTGGATGAGGGTGCTGTTCCCTCATTCCATTGCTGGCATGTGCGCACGTACCGGGGGCAGGATTTTAAACACACGTTGTCACTGAAGCTGCCCCTTGTTTCCCTGTGTGTGCATAGGCAAGGTCAGTCCCCCTGCTTGCTGTAGAGGCAGGCAGGACACCTAATGTGGGGGACAGGTGGAGCATGGAAGTGAATTTACTGTGTAGAATTAGTATTTGGGCTTGCATGGATGTTTTAGGAGAAAGCTGTGGGATCTCCACAAATAATGGGTGTTAGTGTGAGGATGAGCTGCAGAGCCTCATCAGACCCTCGGTGGGGACCAGGCAAGGCAATACCCAGCATCTTGCATGGCTTTGGGTGTCTGAGGCAGCTGCGGGTGTCTGGGCCGGTCCTTCTGGACACAGACATTTGGACTTGGTGATGTTCCTGGGAAATGTGTTTCATCTTGACTCTCTTGGCTGGTGTCATCCCGCCTCTGGGTCTGTGCCCTCACGGAGGGTTGCTCCTGTGTTTCAGGCTGCAAAGCTGGAGGCTTAGCTTGCTTTTTGAGGACATGGGTGGTCCAGCTGCCTGCCTGTCAGCTGTGGAGCATCCACAGGCACTCCCGTGGGAGAGCAGAGCACAGCCTGCACGGGCAGAGCTGTTACCAACGGTCTGCCCTCCATGAGAGCCTTGTTTTGAAGAAGGGAGTAGCCAAAGCTGATTTTTTTCCCTATAGGTCTGGCTGTCTTACAGGGAGGAGAATCTGTGTTCTCATTCCTGATTTTTGAAATGAAAGATACTCTGAGCAACTAGAAAAATCGGTTTTAAAATGATAAAATTTTGAGGAGGTTGAGAGTGTAATGGACGCAGAGCTAACACTATCAGCACAAAATCCTGCTTTGTGGAGAGGCCTTCTGACACTGGACAGGGGCCACACAATTTAAGGTAAATACTGGAGGAATTGGGGCATAGCTAATGCTGCTCTAATTCTTTCTGTTCCCTAAACTGACTCTGCTGATGGTTACATGAAGAGCAGGCCTTCACAGCTGTGAGGAATCATTCACTTCACTTGCTTTTTAATGTTTAAAGCCTCAAGGTCTGTCTTGTTTGTCAAAAATGAGGGTGGCAAAAGGATTGTATTCTTACAGCTGAGCTTCGTGGGTGTTTCTCTGTTACGTGACTGTCACCTTTCATCGCAGACAGATGGAAATCAGCTGTGTGCAGCTAGCACCTTGCAGCTTTTAAAGGCAGCAAGTGCTCCTCAGTATCTGCAGGGAAGGAGGTGGATCTGTTTAAGAGCTGCCTCTTAGTCCTGTGTTAGATTTGTTAGATAAAGATCAAATAACAGTATGTTCTGCTTTGAAAATTGTGTAAGAAGCTTGTCATGTGTTAAATAGTGCACAAGTCACTGGTTGCAAAACACGATGTTGGAATCTTAGAGGCACAGGGAAAAGAAATTCTCACATTTCAAAGGGGAAAGGGGATTCCCAGCTCTCTGGAGGGGGTCATCTGCCACCTTAGGCCTGGGATGGCTTATAAAAACTAATGTCTCACCATGTTTTTATGAAGGATGGTTGTGGGTGATGCTGATTTGAGTGGAATGACTTGTATTTATATCATCACATCTGTGTGGGTATGCAGTGGCAAGGCTGGATCTCTCATTTGAAGCAATCATTCACTGCAACAAGTTTTCAAACTCCCAGATTTTTGCAAGCAGTTGTTTAATTAGTAATTCTTTGTTAGTCTTCCCTGTACTGCAGACTGCAAAGTAAGCACACAAACCAGCTGAGAGGGCAAAGGCTTTATGAAGGAAGAACTGGAATTTGATGACTTTGCCTTCACTGTTCCTACCTTTATTTTTAGGTGGATAATTGTAGATTTTAAAAGCAAGAGAATAATTAACGTGGGGGTTGTTTGCTTCCTTTCAAGTCCTTTAGAGGCTAGTTATAGACATACTTTCAAAATAAAGGCATCTCAGAACTCGTTTTAGGTTTTTTGGGGGGTGGAATTTACTCTTGATTAAGAAAACCCCAACAACCTAACAGAGAAAACTTTTTCAATCAACTCTTGCCAGTACACTCACATTCCTCTGTAATTCAAAGGAAAGTGAAACACATTATGTATTAATAAAAACCCACTTCTGCTGCTGTGTCCAAATGGTTTTGTCCATCTGGGAGCTTACATTTAGTCATCTGAGCCTGAAAACATTGCTTGTTTCCTCTGATTAGCATTAAGCTGCCTTTATGGTTACACTGCAATCATTTTAACACCAAGTTGGTTGATAAGTCTGTCGTTTTAGAATGGGGTCTGATTCACTGTCAAAGCTCTCCTTTGTGCTTATGGCTGCAGAAGTATCCAAAGCAACGAGCTGAGCTGGATGCGGGTCCCTCTCCAAATTCCTCCTTGCATGAGTAATAATTAGTCACAAACCCAGCACTGCTGTCCTTGCCTTAGTCACCAGGCCCCTGCAGTGGCTCCTGGCTGGCCTTTGTGCCAAGCAGCTCTGGGGAGGGGGATTATCTGTGCCCGATAAACCTCCATCCTGCTTCCATCTCCTCCTCCATCTCGCCTGGGGAGAACAGGAAACGATTATTTGGAAAGCGTGCTCCTGCCTGTCGGAGCCCTGACCCAGCCCTGAGTCAGCTTTGCAAAGCCACACCTTGCTCGCAGGTATGCGGGGCAGCCCTTGTCACGCTTCCTGCCGTCCCCGCTGCCCGGGTCACCCCCTGCTCGTCCCTAATGCCTTGGTGATGGGCACGTGGCTGCTCCGAGTTCAGGGCTCTCGGAATTAGGTGGGGGGATGCTGCCTAGCTGGGAGTTGACATCATCTTTTTGTTGCTGATTTGTCTTTGAAATTTATGGAAATGATTTTTCTTTTAAAGTGGCCTTGTTTGGCCAGGACTGCAAGAGCTGAAAGGTGTGGTATGGTTTTGCAAAAGTCCTACTGCCAGGAGGAATCCCGATGAGCCACACCAGCTCTGCGGAACCACAGAAACTGAGGCACTGGGTTAGGGAACTTACTGCATTTTGCAAGAGGCAGTTTGGTGAGGGATGCTTCCGCCGAAACAGAACGTGGGGGTTTTCAGAATCTGTGTGAGTTTCCCCTCCCCAAGTTCTCTGTTTGACCTGACTCTGCTGTCATAACCCTGGGTAGGGTGCAGTATCCAACCTGGAGCAATGTATTCCTGGAAACTGCTCTAAATGGGGAATTGTGCCAAGAAGGGGTGTCCCTAAAGGAATCCTTTGGGTTGATAATACATTTCTGCTGCCACCTACTGAAAGGTTCCCATCGACTTGCTTTTGTAGTAGTTCACATCAGGCTAAGGTGCAGGAGTTCACTGGAATAACCCATCATTTCCCAGTCACAAAGGGCAACTGTCTCCATCTCTGCTGGAAGCACTGTCCTGTGGCTCAGACAGTGGGTCCATGCGAAGTGCTGCTGCCACGGGGCTGGGTTGGGCAGAAAGGTTGGCAGGCAGGCTGGCTTTCTGCCCCTTACCTTGCCCCTTCTTCTCTTGAAGGTACCAAGTATGGAAGTTACTGGGGGCTTTTCCAACTAAGCTTTTTCAGAGTGTGTTCCTCAGGGTTTCGAGGTGCTTCGGTAATGATGGGGGCAGCCCTGCTGGTTGTGCTGTGGTAGGATCAGTACACGATGATGGTGGAGTTGCACCAGCAGTTCTTTAGGCAGGTGCTTTTAAGGATTCTGCTGAGTTGGCAAATGTAGCCGTGTGCTTGATGTTTTCTCTTCTGCACTCTAACCCAGAAAGTTCTGAAGTGACTGCGGGTCCCCGTTACCTTGTGGAAGGAAGAGATGAGGAAAAACAGAAGGGTCTGAATCATCACTTCTCCTCTTAGGTATATGGCATCATGCTTCTGTCAGCAGCTGTCGTCAGAAACCAGCTGGGTTCCCTTCCTATTCCAGGTCATTCACTCTTGAGCAAACTCTGGGCCACTTCCTGAGGCAATAACTCTGCTTGGAAAGTCTTGAAGTGTATCTAAATATTTGGTGGTTGCTGTAGAGTGATAATTCCCAGTGTGTACATGTGCCACAGTGTTGGACTGGGTGAGGACCAGTGCTGGGTGGACCCATCAGGGCGTAGGGCTGCCTGCAGACCTACCCCACCCCATTGCTGGTGTCCACTATTTCAGCTTCTCCTGGAGCAGGAGCAGCCGGGTGCTGTTCAGCAGGTCCACCTCCTTCCTGTTAAACAGAGCACATGTCCTCAGCACATCATCTTCCATGAGCTTAGTCTGACCAAAATGTTTGCCTTGCCCAGGGTGTGCGTGCCAGGGCTTGGAGTGCTGTTCTCCACAGGGAGTTTGGGCACTGCCAACCCCTGAACAGCAGCGGTGGCCCCAAGAGCGAGGGCAGCTTGGGCTGCTGCTGCCTGGCCCCCAGTGCAGCGGCAGCACGGTTTGCTGTTCTCCTAGGGAAAATCCTTCTCCAGCCAACCATGCGCTCCCAACTCTAGCTCAGGATCTGCTGATCACTTTCCCACAGAGCCCTCAGGGAACGCCAAAAATGGTTTGAGTTAACTTTGGGGGATACAGAAGCTCTTGGCTAGCCGAAGGTTTACTGAGGTGGTGTCACGAGATGAGCTGTCTCAGGGCTCCGGTTTGAGGCACTGCATCATGCCTGAAGACTGCAGTGTTCCTCAACGGAAGCCTCTGAGTGTGAGAGTGGGATGCCAGAATCTGGTGGCTGGTAGCCAAGCATGCTGAGAGCCATGGGAAGGGAGGTATTCTCTGGGAAGGAACCTGCCAGCTTGTTTTGTCCTCACAAGCTGGGTGTAAAACAAGTTCATAGAAAAACAGTTTAAAAAACATAAAAAGGGAGAAAAAAGAACAGGCTGAAATGAATAGGCATGTTCCAATACTAGATCCTTAAATTTCCATGGAAACATTTTTGTTTGGGCTTAAGCAAATCTGTGTTTGCAGGTCAGAGGTTGAAGCTTTCTTTCATTTGCAGAGGTGACGTGAGAGAAGTGGAATTCGAAGAGCAAAAGTCAGCGTTGAATGATAAACCATGACTTGACACAGGAAACTCACCTGTGAGTGGGAGGGTATGGCAGCATGGATGGGCAGGGCTGCCGTGTCTGTTCCCTGTGGGAGCACAGGGCTGTTTGGGCTCTTGGAGTGGAGCGAGAATGCTGTGCCCTGTTCCACTGAACCAGGGCTCGAGCCAAGGCCCTGCCACACGCAGGGCTGGCGGCGGCCAGCCCGCTCTCCCCGAAGGCAGAGGCGTCTGAATCACAGTGCTGGGGGGAAGACAGTGCTTTGATCATCAAAAGCCCATCCAAGAGAAGCTGATTAATAGTTTTTTCTTGCTGTGGAATCTGTGGATGCTGGCTCTTTAATCTGCCAGGAATGCCAGGTCCGGGTGCGTCATCTTGAGGAGCATCGTCCTCTCCAGCAGCGTGATGCAATGGGAGCAGAGGTGGGAGGCTGGAGCAGGAGGTGACTTCCCGCCGTGTCAAAAGGCCAGGGGCCACTTCTGTTAACCACAGCTCCTTTTCTTCTTTGGGGCGTGAGCTGTAATTGTATTTGCATTCAATCTGGTCTTTCCACAGCTGCTGCCAAAAGCGAACAGCGCAGAGCTGCTCAGGGAGCAGCCAGCGCTCGCGATGGGGAGCAAAGGGCAAGGGAGGGCCGAGGAACAGGGTGGTGGCAGGGGCGAGTCCTACGACGTTGTTTGGCTGCAGCCACCTGTGCCAGGGCACGGGCTGGCCATGCCAGCACGCCTTGGTCAGGAGCGTGCACGGCGAGGGCTGGCTCGCGGTGCTGCCCGCACAGCCCCTGGCTGGGGCCGGCCGAGCTGGTGCTTCCGGGAGCCTGCGCTTCCTAAGCCAGCCAAACACAGAGGCAGCTGGAGCTGATGGAACCCCCCAAGAGCCATGGCCTGCAGCCCCCCACAGGTGTGCATCCCCCCAGGCCCACTGCATATCAGTGCCCTGCCCTCCCTTCTCCTCCTTGCAGGCAGGGCTGGGGCTGGTGGTGCCTTCCCTGCCGGGCCCTGCAGCTCTGTCTGCGGAGCTGTCAGCTGTACAGCCACCCTTCCTCCTGGGAAGGGTTCCTGGGAGATGGATGTGGTTGTCTGTCGGATGGGGCTGCGTGAGTGGTCAGTCCCATTTTTGGCTGCACCTCTGATGACGACGGACATGGTGTTTTTAGTCCATGTAGCTGTACTGAACCGCACACAAGTTCACCCCTTGCCCCACACACCTTTTTTAGGAAGGCTGTGGGAAGCCTTCGAGGCTTCCCTCCTTCGAGGTGGAGAAGGCTCCCAAGAGCTGGCAGGGGAGAATATGGACCAGGTTGGTGACACAGCTATACTCAGGGGTAGGAGAGGTGCAAAGTCCAGTTTCTGAGCCCCCAGGATGTGCTGGGAGGCCCAGCTGGTGGGATTGGCTCTGCTGCCCAAGGGGGGATCTTCTTGCCCTCCATCCTGGTGCCAGACAGCTGTTAGCATGGCAATCCTGTTTCCAGAAAGTGGATTTAGGTGAGAGCACTTCCTTTGGGGCTAGTTTTGAGACAGATCATCGGGGCTGTGGTTTGTCTTGTTCCCAAGTGCTGCAGCCCTTCCTGCCTGGGGAAGGAACTGTTGTTGGGAGTGGTATTAGCTTAAAGGAATTAGGAAACTGCAGGCTGGGAGGCATTGACTGCTCTGGCTTTCGGGGGGCATCCTTTTGTGTTTGCACCCTGTCAGCGTTCTGCAGGTGGCCCAGACCTCGCTGGGCTGCGGCAGCGGCCGTGTGTCAGTCTCGTGTCCCAGTGCAGGTGGCAGAGCCCTTTCTGTGTGGGGCGGAAGGGGGATCAGGGGGCTGTCACTGCAGAGGAGAGAGTGGATGAGAATTGGTGGGTGGCCTGTGGCAGGAAGAAGTGAGGATGCAAGAGCCTGTCCTGGGCTGGAGCAGGGCAGCTGTCTCTGTTTCGGAGTGCACGTGAAGCGCACTGTTCACCTGGAAATGTGTGGCTGCAGATCCTGCTGCCTTCCCACGTGCCCTCCTCCATGCAGCCTCCAGCTCTCCTTCCTTGCTCTGTCAGGACCTGCAGCCCTGGATCATCCCTCCCAGTGTGAGTGAACTATGCCTGGGTCATGGGAACGCACTGGCCTTTCTCTGGAAGTGGCGGGGGCTGGCAGCGCCTGGCAGTGTTGGTCAGAGGCTGTTCCTCTGAAATAAGTTTCAGCAACATCCCACGAGAGAGTTTTGTAAAATAATTCTCTAGCAAGTGGCTGTGGGAGTTGTGAACCAGAAGGAGGAACCGGCCCCTTGCTGCAGTTGGAGCCCCTGGCTGACACCAGCTGCTTCCTGTCGTGCCCTCTGGGTTTCCTTGCCACGGCCTTGCCACACTCCTGGCGAGACCGCAGGGGCACAGCAGCACGCCAGGCCACTGCTGTGGAGTCTGGCCCTGCTTGTCAGCCGGAAGCTGGGGCTTTTCTGGGAGCTCAGTGTCACATGGCAACTTCCCCCTGATGCCTTCTCAAAGCCAGTCTCCTTTCTCTGTTCTTCCCTGGAGCTCTGTGGCTCAGGCAGTGGCATCTGGGGCCGGTTTGGGCACCCACCTTCCCTGTCCAGAGGCCCTCAGGAGCTGGGGAGGGTGGGGGCAGTTTAGGGCACTGGTGTGGTGAGTGAGTAGGAGCTCTGGGTCAGCAGCTCACAGGTCATGCGGCCACCAAAGCCAGCGGTGCAGGGCCAGTGTGCTGCCATGTCCCCTTGGGCTGCTGCCATGGTCCCCTTTGGCTCCTGACTGGTGAGCACTGGAGCTACAGCTGTAGAAGTGAAACCAGAGGCTTCAAAGAGCAGCAGCCACCTTTGGTTTCGCAAGGGACCAAAACCAGCAGCGCAGTTCTGGCATTGCCCTGGGAATTCCCACAGGCTGCACTTGCCATGGCACAGGTGGCAGAGGACGATCACCTGGAGCAGCAAACACATTTTCCCAGGGAAATGCATCAGCTGCGTGGGTGCTGAGGTGAAGCCCAGCAGCCACAGGCTGGCTCAGACCAGGGGCTCAGAGGACATAGGGTTAACTAGGGCTGCGAGTGCAAATGCAAGCCGTGAGTTGGAAGCTGGAGGTGGGGTTTGGGACGCAGGGTGGTGTTCAGGGAACAGATACCACCAGCCTGGCAGGTCTGGCTGGACCGGAACAGCCTCCAGCGTGACTTCAGAGCTGCGCTGTCGTGTCTCTGGGCTCTGCTGTGAGTAGGCAGAGCGTGTGTCAGCCGCTCGCTCGGCGCTGCTCCCTGGGAGAGACGGAGTTTCCTGTCTAGACCCCAGTAATCGAAGCGAGGAGGGGCTTGCACGCGGTCCCCCGCTCCTTCTCTGGTGATTGCCGAAGCAGAACCCGGGCTGCAGTTCCCCCTTCCTGGGGAAGAAACTCCTTGCTTCTGCCACGTGTCTCGGAAAATGTGGCGCCCGTCTGCTCCTCGCTTGCCTGTGATCCGGGCTGGAGGCTGGAGTGGGAGCCAGCCCCTGTGCTGGCTTCGGCACTGCCTGGCTACAGGACAGCTCGGGGAGTTTGCAGTCCCCCAGCTGTGGGTGCAGGGCTCCCCTTGATGCTCGAAGGATGCTCCTGGAGCCCAGGGATGGGACTCCCTGGAAACTGCTTCTGGGAGGGAGTGAAAGTACTGGGACCAGGCCAGATTCTTGTGTCTCAAAAATGAGGAGAGTGAAGGAAAGAAAAATTCCCTGAATCCTGCCCTGCCTGGGGCTGCAGGTGCTGCCTTAGTGCAGAAATGGCATTAAACCCAGGCTCTTTGCATGGGGAGGGCAGAGCATGTCACTGTGCAGGGTGGGCAGTGTGGGTCCATGTGGGCCATGTGGGTGCTCCTCTGCTGTGTCAGGGTCCCTTGTCCTCAGGGAACTGGGCACCAGCAAGGCTTCCTGATGGGATGTCTGAAATTCTGCTGGGAGGAACATGGAGCCTGTTCCATGGAGGAACATGGCTGCAGCCTGCCAGCTCCTGGGCTCCCCCAGTCCTTCTGGACCACCTGCCTGTGGAGAGCTGCTCTCTGGAACTGTCTCCTGCTGCCTGGTGGGAGAGGACAGGAGGGCAGGAATGCACTAATTTAATGCTGTTAAAAAAAATTTCAGTAAAAAACGACCCCCTAGAAGTCAGCTCTACTGCTGCCGCTCTGGTCAGCAGAGCGAGGTGAAGCTCAGAGCCACGAGGGTTTTTTGGGCCTGTCTCCTCTCGCTGTCCTCAGCCTCAGTTCTGTATGTGTGAAATCCCTCGACGTCTGTGCGGGCAGTGTGGGGACAGCGCGGCGGTGACAGAGTCCTGCTCGTGTGTCACTGAGTCACTGGCAGTGGGAACCTGTGGCTGCTCTTCTCCCTGTGGTTTCCTCAAAAGCAGCTTCTGTAAGTGAAAGGGACCTCATGTGCCTGGGGACCATGGAGAAGGACAAGGAACCCTGGGCCATAACCCTGGCCCTGGCTGTCACGAGCAGCCCTTAGTGTTTAAATACAAACCCTTCAGCCTTTAGAAGCAGGGCTGGGAGAGATGTCCCCATGGCATGGGCATTCCAGCTGAGCGTGCAGCTGTGCCACGGCGAGGGGACAGAGGGGCAGTGGTGGCAGCAGGACTGCTCCACGGGCTAATGGATTTTCAGCATTACAGGTCCCAAGTCCCAGGGGCTCAGGGCAGCATCAGCAGTTCCTGCCCTTCGCCTGTCCTTGGTTTGGGTGGGCTTCGGGGGCCGCTGCTGCTGTACTGGGCTCCTGGCACTGGGGAGGTGACCGGTAGAGCCTCTGGCAGGATGCTCTGGGCTGAGGCCTGGACTCCTGGAATTCAATAACGATCCTGCCAGTGCTTATTGGTAGCTGGCATGGCCCAGAGCAGGGCTCTGCACGGGCAGCACGGGAGCCTGTGCTCACAGCAACGCCGGAGGAGACTGTTGTGTCTGTTGTTTGGAAACCCTGAGAAAATAGTCAAAAGAGCCAAGCGCTGATTTTTCCAGCCACAGAGGAGCACCCAGACGAGCAGGAAAAAACGCTGCATGCTGAATTCCTATCTTGGGATGCACGGCTTGGGGCTGCTTCCCTGCCAAGCCCAGCCTAATTACAGATGATTAAGGAAACACGTATTTGGTGACGATGCCAGGGAATTTCTGATAGAAAGGAGGATATAGGGTTAGAAAATGGCCCAGCTGGGAAAAAGAACCTTTTGTGCCCAAGGAGAGGGTTTTGCTGTCTCCATCGGGAGGCCTTGGCATGTCAGTCCCTCTCTAGGCTGCAAGAGTTATAGGACCTGATTTGATTTCCTTCCTTGCTGAGGTTCACGTCTCCCACTTTTTGCAGTGCTGCTGTTGCAACAGCCCCGGAAGCTCTGAGGTTTCAGGGGGGAACAAAATTCAGTCTGTGTAAACATTAACCTGCCCCTGTGCCTCTGGGAATGTGTAACTGCTGACCGCACATGGGACACCTGCAGCATGGTGGGTGCCCCAGCCAGCACCCACAGCTCTGCCTGGGTGGGTTTGGGCCCTGGTACCCAGGTATGTGCTGGCAGGGCTGGGGGATCCTGATTTTCCTCTGGTTTCTGCCTTGCAGCAGAAGAAGTCGTACCTGGAGCGGAGCGTGAAGGAAGCAGAAGACAATATCCGGGAGATGCTGATGGCCCGCAGGGCGCAGTAGTGGCACCCCTGGGTGCTCTGAGCTGATCCCCATTGCTAACTCCCCACCCCACCTCAATAAAACACTGCTGTGGCACACAGCTCGTATCTCTGTGGCTGCTCTCCCTGCACGGGTTGGATGGGGAAATGGGGTGGTGGGAGGAGTTGGGGTGAGGGTCCTGCAGGGAATCCCTGCTGTTCCCTCATCCAGTGGACACCCACTGCCTGCTGCCTGGTGTGGGCACTGGGGAAGGTCCTGCTGGGGAGTGGTGGTGGAGGAAGAGGGAGGTGGGCAGGGCTGGCACAGGCCCAGACACCACCATGGACCTGGGCACAGGCATGAGCACAGGCACAGACACGGGCATGGGAACCGGCTCAGGCCCAGCCAGCCTGCGCCAGGAGGTCATTCCTGCTGGCCTGGGTCATTCCCACTGTCCTGGGCCGTTCCCTCTGTCCTGGATCATTCCTGCTGGCCTGGGTCATTCCCACTGTCCTGGGCCGTTCCCTCTGTCCTGGGTCATTCCCTCTGTCCTGGTCCGTTCCCGCTGATCCCTGTCCGTTCCCCTGTCCCGCTCCGTTCCCGCTGATCCCTGTCCGTTCCCCTGTCCCGCTCCGTTCCCGCTGATCCCTGTCCGTTCCCCTGTCCCGCTCCGTTCCCGCTGATCCCTGTCCGTTCCCCTGTCCCGCTCCGTTCCCGCTGATCCCTGTCCGTTCCCCTGTCCCGCTCCGTTCCCGCTGATCCCTGTCCGTTCCCCTGTCCCGCTCCGTTCCCGCTGATCCCTGTCCGTTCCCCTGTCCCGCTCCGTTCCCGCTGATCCCTGTCCGTTCCCCTGTCCCGCTCCATTCCCGCTGTCCCGCTCCGTTCCCGTCCCGCTCCGTTCCCGCCTGGCCCCGGCAGGGCCGGCGGAGCGCGGCCGGACACCGCCACCGCGTGGCCCTTGTGGGCAGCGCACCGGGCCGGCCCCCGCCGCTCTCCCCAGCGCCTTCCGGCAGCTCCCGGGATCTTGGTGCTGGGAGTTTCCAGGTCCGACCCCCTGGACAGGGGGCTGTCCCACTCCGGGCTGGCCCCTCCGTGCCCCCCGGCTCCCAAGCCGTGTCACCTGCGTCACCAGCGGGTCCGGCTCCATCTCCAGTAGTGACCACGCACGGCCCCAGCTGCAGCCGCTGTCCCACAGACACGGGGCCGCGGCTGCTCCCCCCCGGGGCACTCACACGGGCGCCCTCGGGAGGGAGCCCTCACTCAGGGGGAGTTTGATGAGCTCGGACAGACCGTGGGGATCCGGTGCTGGACACGTGCACTGACCGGCTGCTCACCAAGACCTGCTGGGCCCTTCAGCCCCCTGCCTCGCTACTTTTCCACACTTCCAAAATCACCTACACCTCCGCCTGAGGGACCACCATGAAACATCCCATAGCAAGTCTTGTGCAAACCCAAACAGCTTCTCCCTGCATCCAGCAGCGTCACACTCCCAGGTTATCAGCACCGTAGCCCCAGAGGTGATCCAGCCTGGGATGGGTGTAGGCCAGACATGGGGCTGCAGCTCTGTGGGGACAGACCTGGGAGATGCCCAGACAACGTGTCCTGGGTTGGGTTCTTCCTGTGCTGTGCCCGTGGGCTCTGCCGGGCTTGGGGGTGGGCCCACGAGGGGCTGGTGGGCCTGGGAGCTGCCGGGCTGTGGGTGGGCTCCCAGCCACCGGGTCTGTCTCAGCTCCTGTGGGGGTGTGCAGAGCTGCTTCATCCCATCACCCACACGTGCCACTTCCCACCCTCAGCTCCTGTGCATGCTGACATCTGGAAAGGTGCAGGGGGGAGCAAACAGGTGGGCCCTGGGCCAGGTGTCCCCATTTGGTCTTTGGGCAGGGAGCAGACCTGGATGGGCAGGGTGGATCATCCCCTCGCTGGGTGCAGTAGCCAGGGGCTCCCCACTGTGGGGGCTACCAGAGCTTCACCTGCTGCCCCACCCTGTCACTGGCCTGGGGAAGGGACATCCAGGCTCAACAGGGATTGGTGAAGCACTCTCTGCCCCAGCACCCTGAGCCTGACTTTCCCCACAGCCCCAGGCAGCTCGTGTCCTGCATGGCCCAGGGTGGCTGGGACCTGGGGCAGCCCTTCCTGAGGGAGTGGGGGAGATGTCCTGTCCCCTCCGTGTCCCCACGCACAGGCACTGTGGCCCTGACAGTGCTGCTGCAGCGCTCAGTCTGTGACAGATGCCAGTGAACCCGAGCCTGGTCCTGTCCCACGCTGGGGGCTGGGAGAAAATGGCCCCAGAGCTGCTCCTGCTGGAGCTCACGGCAGAGTGAGGAGCTGAGGTGAGTTCACAGTGCTGGGGTTCACTTGGGCCTGGCAGGGCCATTGCTGGGGAGAGCCAAGGCAAGGCTGGGGGTGCTGGGCACTGCGCTGGGACACAGGGCTGGAAGGGGCAGGCAGGGCCATGGGCACAGGGCAGCCCCATGCTCCACTTCCTTCCCCCCACCAAGGAGGGTGAGCCAGGGACTCTGCGCCTGATTCCTGACAGCTGCGAAGCTGCCAGGGAGGTGACAGTGACAGGGAAGGTGCCAGTGCCCATTCCCAGGGCAGGGACCTCTGGGAACCAGGCCACAGACCTGAGTGTATGGCTGCAGAGGGGCAGCCCCCAGAAGAAGGCTCCTGGGGACAGGGGGGTGCAAGGGACTCTCATCAACCCCGAACACACGAGCTTGCCCCAGACCAGAGCCCCCAACTGCACTGCTGAGCCCAAAGGGGAGCTGTACAGAGCACCCAGGCTGCACAAGCAAGGGAGAGTGAGTGCAATGCCCTTTGCAAACAGATCTGAGATCCCTGGGTGAGCTCAGGGCAGTGCCACACAAAGGCGGTGTGTGTCAGGACACCAGGGTCAGCTTTGCTCCCAAGGCTGGGGGAACAGCAGGGTGGGACACATCCCCCATGGAACCAGCAGCAGGTTTTCCCCACTTTTCTGCAGACAAAAGCTTTTTATCCCTTTTCTGGCCAAGCGTGCTGTGGAACAGCTTCAGCTCTAAATCCTCTGCACTAGATTAATCCATGGCTTGTCTCTTCTTACCCATTAATTTACCTCCCGCAAGCCTCGGCTCTGCAGCACAGGATGATGGATCACAGCTTGGGACCAGCCCTGCCCCAGGAGCTGCTGGTGCACACACACAGCAGCTCATCCTGTGCTTCTCCCAGCTCTGCTGTCCCAGGAGCTGCTGGAGAGGGCCCTGGCTCCAGAAGGGGACCTGACTTGCCAGACGTGCAGGATAAAAACCTGCCCTGTGTGGGATGAGGGGGTTGGAGATGCCATACCAAGGACTCCCACCTACAGAGTCAGTGTCCACAGGAGGCCAAAGACAGACAGCACGAGGGGGAATGCCCGCCCTGCAGACAGATTTACCGAAACAGCCGGGACCTAGTGAAGAAAATCAACTGTTGGCTTTAATTATTGCGTACGTCTTCGTCTCTAGGGCTAGGAAAATCTCAACTGGTAAATATACATTTCATCAGAATGCCTTTGGCTGAAATACACCATTAGCACATTCTTCAAAGTTACAACAAAAGTCTTAGAAATGTTAAAAAGGGATTTTTTTTTTCCTTTACTAAAATAAAGGAGTGCACCCCCCACCCCGACAAGGCGCTAGGACGGACAGACGGGAACTCTTGGCTGTGCAAAGCAGAGCGTTGATTACAGTAACAGAAAGAAGTCGGGACAGGAGTGGGGAGCCTGCATAGCACTCGGTGAGCGGCGGGGCGGCAGCGGCGTCAGGTCAGCATGTCCCAGAGGCAGCAGCAGCAGAGCGCGGTCCAGCACGCCGTCAGGCAGGCGCTGTCGCCCGTGTCGTCCCTCCGCCGCTCCTCCACGACGTACACTGCGGGCAAGAGGGGCTGGTGAGTCAGAGCACTGCCGGGCACAGTCACAACACACGCTGAGGAGGACAAGAAACAGGTGCGGCCCGGCCCCCAGCTCAGCTTTCCAGGAGGTGCCAGCTTCCCCAGCTGCAAGCACATCTGCAGCCTGGCTGCCTGTCCGCTTGAACGAGAAGCTGTTCCCCACCACTGCTCCAGCCCTACCACACACGGACCTGCCTCCTTCCCTAGGATGACAGGGCAGGGACCAGTCCTTGCTCCAGCTCCATGTCCCTCCTGCATGCGAGGGGACTCCCAGCTCTGCCTAACCCGAGGCACGGGCTAGGAGGTGGCAGTGCAGTGACAGCTCACGGGCCACGGGGCAGGTGCCCAAACGCTCCAGGCATCACCTCATGGACAGAAACCATCTCTGCCCCGAGGCTCCTGGCAGCCTGCTGGGATTAATGCACACTGCCAACTGCTTGAGCACACAGGAGGGAGCCCCAGCTTTGGGTGGAGCTCTCCAGGCAGGGTCTCCTACTTGAGGCCCGTGTGCTGCTTGCTCTTTGTGCCAGCTCCTGAGGCCCATTAGGACAGAGGAGCAGTTTATCTTTGGTTCCTCCTCGCTGAGCCCAGGCTGTCACACCCAGAACTGCATCAGTCTGAGGGCAGGCAGGTGACTGTCCTTCCTGACAGCTTTCTTGGGTCTGATTGTCGTGGTCTGTGTGGGAAACATGCCCTCACACAGGAGTCCAACCCAGGCAGGCAGCTAGTGCTGGACACACAGTGCTGGCAGGCAGAAGCCTGGGCAGGACACAGCTCATGGCATCGGCCTGGCCCTCCCACGGGCTTGCTTTGTGCTCAGGAAACCATTCCCCAGTCACTCCTTCAGCTCTGCAGAGCGACGGGCGGAGGATGATGTGCTCCAGCTTACACAATGCCAAAACCCTGACACCACCAAGGGAGGCAGAGAGGGAGAGTCCAGTACCCCCAAAACGCCTGTGCTTGGGGACAGCTGTGCCCGAGCCTCAGGCAGTCTCCTTCTCATCAAGGACAATAAGGGAGAAGAGGCATCCTCTGCACAGGCACAGCCCAGCTCCAGGGGAGCTCCTGCACGGCATCAGGAAGCACTGCTGTCCCCCCTTCCCTGAGCACTCAGCCACAGCACCTGCAGCCCTTGCTCCAGGAATGTCAGGATGGAGGCTCATCCCTTCTCCCTTCAGCCCCAGAAGGAGGTGGCAGCATGCTCAGTGCTGTGACAGGCTGTGCTGGAGCAGCAGAGGTGCCATGCACTCTCCTCCCTCAGGAGCTGCTGTCCCTGCCCACCCCTGCAGAGCCCAGGCTGGCACCTCCCAGCAGGAGCAGAGCAGGACCTGATGGAAACCTGGCTCCCTGTGCTGTTGGCCAGGGGGAGGCTGCACGACCTCCTGCCCACAGCCCAGGGCAGGGCTGTGCCCGGGGCCAGCCCTGCCACGCCCGCAAGGAGTGCAGAACAAGGTCCATGACTTGTGAGCCCGGCACCCTGGCTGCCTCTTTCATCCCTCTGAAAGGCTGGACCACAGACCCATCCCATCCTATCCCAAGGGGAATATGTGCCATGGCAGACAGGACTTTGGTCAGGCCCTTCCCTCCTCCCTGCCCACAGCCCCAAACGTGCACTCAAAGCCACGCCTGGAAGACTTGCAAGGAGAACACGGAGGCTTGCGAGCCCTGACCTCACACACAGCGTGTCAGCAGCTCTGTCCACTGCCTGTTCTCCATGGAGAGGTAACCCAGGGGCTTGGTCTGGGCTTTATTTTCCTGGTGGATCCAGCAGTGCTAAACAAACAGCTCTTTGGTGCATTTATTTGCTCTAAAAAGGTCCTGTTATGATCAGTGGAGGCAAAACACGCACCAAATACTCCGAGAGTCCTGTGTGAGACGGTGACATCCCTGTGCTGGAGCCCTGACACAGCCCCGCCTTCCAACCAGCTGCCAGGCTGCTGTTCAAGCTGTCCCACCTCTGAGCCATGGGGAGCTGGATTGCTGCTGCCTGAGCACTGCCATCCCAAAACTGAGGGCCCCAGTGCCCTGAGGCATCGAGATCCACGCAGCAGAAGGAGGCTGCCGGTTACCAGTTACGCTCAGCTGTGCAGGGATGCAAGAAGTGCTTGCCTGAAGTATTTCTGATTAATCCATGAGAAGTTTTAAGCCGCAGCCAAGTGTCAGGGACATGCCCACAAAGCATGTTCAAGGCATGTACGGAGCGCTGTTATGAAACACGTGCTGAAATATTAAAGGAAATGGCTTTCCCAAGCTCGGGCCCGTGCGGAGGGAGCCGGGCGCTCTCACCACGCCTGCTCAGCTGACTCGTGTTGGACGCTGCCTCTCCGCACAAGTGGGTCACAGTGCCCGTGGGCATCACCCCTGTCCCTGTCCCTGCCAGCCCTCTGGCACTGCTGCTGTGCCTTGTCCTGTAAGGGGCTGCCCGGAGCCGGCCGAAGGACAGGCACAGCTTCCCGCTAACAGCTGGGGGCAGGACCGGGACAGGGCAAGGGACAGCAGCCATGTCAAGACCTCTCCAGGACTCACCATGGGTTTGGGGTGAGCCTTTCTGTTAGAAACAGTGAAACAGCACTCATGTTTGCTCCCTCACTTCTGCAAAAAGCTGGAAGCCATTTAAACCAGCAGCATATTGTGGCAAAACCACCTTTCTGCAGAAATCCTCTGAAAAAAAAGCTGTGGTTTTCTCCCAGGGCAGGCAGCTGAGGTACTTTAACAAACCCACTCACCTTCCAAGTTCAAGGAATGCCCCAAAGACGGCACCTGAAATACACATTTGAGAAGCTGCTGCCTTCCACTGCAGAGCTCCTTTCCAAGGAGAGCAAGTCTCGAGGGCAGCTCTGCCTCTGCCAGCTCACGGGAGCTGCTGCAACCACTGCTGCGGTCTGAGTGTGCACACCATCAACACTGGAAACTTTCACACCTGGAGAGCATCTGGGCAATGCTCTGAAGACAGCCACCCCTGCCTCACAGTTGGTGAAGCTTTCTTTGAAGGCACATCAATGCTTCAGGAGCTGCAGCTTTGTCGCTGTCGCCACACGAAGTGCCAGAGAGATTTTAACCACAGATACACAGCGTTAATGCTGAACAGCTTTTCTGATCCGGGTGTGGGGCTTGCAGAGGACAGGAGAGGAGCAGAACAGCTGAAGGGTGGTCAGCTGTTCAGCTACAGCTACCAACCAGCCCAAAGACAGGCTGGATGAACTGCTCCCAGCCCAGCCTCTCACTGAGCTGGCGACGCCCTACACCAACCTGCTCATTTTGGACACCTGAGCGTTGGCTTCAGAGCACCAACAGAGTGACACAAGTACCCGAGGACATCAAGAGCACGCGGTGGCACCTTCGCCCACTCCTCCCAGGCCATGCAGTAGTGCTGTACAGACGCAGTGTCAACCCCCAAACACCATATCCAAACCTCCTAAAAGCGTTTTGTTGGGAAGTCTTGCACAGCCCATGACTGATGCAAGCCCCGCCCCAGCTTCCCAACTGACTGCTGCCAGCAGGATTCCATTGACAGACATCAGGTTTCCTACTGGGATACCTTTGCCAACAAAACCCAATCCACAATCTGCCAATGAAGGGAATCGTGGCTTTTGTGAGATTCCTCAGTGCCTGAGTGCCTCCAAGCTAAAGCCACCCAGTTTTCTGTGGCGAGCCTTACTGGGAACCTCATCAGCTGCTCTGTGCCTCTCTTTTGGCCAAGGTCGGGCACTCCAACCACCTCCTAGAGCACAAAGGGTCCTGGCCACGATGAGCAGAAGCCTGGTGGTCCCAAAAAAGAAGAGAAACAAGGGTGATTTCTCTTGGAGGCACTAGACAGCACTCAGTTCTAGGCTCTGGTTTTGATGGTCTCATTGTTTTTTCTAAAACAGGATGGGAGAAGGTATAAGCTGAGAGACCCTCCCACCTCCTAATCAGCCTCAAGGAGTGTAGAGCACAATGAATCACGCTTACCCCGAAAATGGTATCACTCCCTGTAGTCACACAGTAGTGGCCTGCACAAACCAGTGCAAATAACTCCCACTTTGTTTTTAAAACAAATACTACAATACCTTCTTATTTCATGTACAGTCTACTTTATCTTAAGCATACACATTTTGTTTCTTCTCATACCTAATTGATACGTTAATCATTAGCTCCACGAGGGAGAGGAATGAGCTGTACTTTTCACCCGGTTTGGCATAAACTTAAATCGTGACCTTAGGCTGCAATGCCCATTATTGCAGTGCTTTCCTGGGCCTACAAGGACGGCAGTACAAGGGCCCTGGCTTTGATGTCAGAACCAGTCCATCCTCTCCCAGGGTCCACACACAGACATCACTGTCAAGGTACCAACTTACCTACAGGGGGTAGTGATGGTGCCCGAGAGCCCCTGAGCTCCACAAGCTCTCCCAGAAGCCCTGCTGCACATGACAGGGGCCAGGCCCTTGCCTGGGTGTATTTCAGGTATGACAGGAATGACATCCAGGCACAGAGAAGCCAGCACGGGGCAGGCTCAGTGCCTGGGGAGCAGGAGGCGGAGAGCAAAGCCCAGCACCCACCAGCTGCAGGGACTCCCCTCCTCTTAAGGTGGGAGGGCTCCAATCGCACTGCCCTGAAGTTTACTTTCCTTTAGCCCAGCTGTGTGGTAGCACAGACCCCTCACCTCCACTCCTGGCTGTGAGGCAAGGCCTGGGGCACACGAGAGGAAGCAGCAGTAAGTAATCACTGCCACTGCAGCCCCAAACCCCTTCCTGTGCTATCAGCATGGCTGTTTGCCACAGGAACAGCTGGTCAGAGCAGGAGCATTAGTTAATACCAGAGTTTCATCTCGGAGGGAGTGCACAGCAGAGAAGGGACCCATAAGCCTCTTCCCCGCTTGTCAATTAAGTGGGTTTTATCACAAGCCACTTCTGCACCAAGAGACTTGTTTTCACTTCTTCAGTGAGCAGGAAGTCTTGCTTAAAACAGCTCACCATCACTTAGAATGATTTTGTGCTGCCCAAAGCAGATTGCTAAGTCAGGTCAGCCTGTGCATCTGCTTTTACCTTCAAACCATTCTCACCCAGGTCCTTGGAAAGCTTTTCTGTTCAGGATGGAGGCCAGAGAAGGGAAAGTCAGCACAAGTGCATCCAAGGGACGCAGAAGTGACAGCAACGGGAAATCAAATGTCCCCGAGCCCCTCTTTGAGGTGCACACTCTGGTCTGCAGACCCAGAGCTGCAAGAGGAAGGAGCACCCAGCCATGACCTCCCAGACATCCACTTCTCCTGAAATAAACCCCACACGGGCAGCAAGTGCGGAAGAAGAGATTTCAGGAGTGGGGAACAGGGACTAAACTTTTGTATGAGCTGCCACCAAGGCTGCTCTCTGCACCAGGTCTCCAGGGCACAGCCTGGGCACAGATGAGATCTAACTCCCTTGGCAAGGAAGGCATTTAATTGTTCTTTCTCCTCTCTGGGGGTATTTGCTCATGCCTAACAGCTTCAGGCCTGGTATCTCCCAGCCCCCCAACTCTTTCCTGCCCAGAGGCTTTCACTGTGTGTGCAATCTCTACCAACACCACACTCAGATTTCAGGAAATACCTCAGTACACTCCTGAAACAGATACCACAGCCAGATGGAAATCCAATAGTCCACTTCCAAGCAAAAATCCTCCAAAGCTTCAAAATGCTCGGAACAAGTTTTACAACTCCCAGCTCCAAACACAAATGGCTACTGCCAGACCTACCTTAGCAGAAACCAAGTGTCATGGAATGAAAATACCACGGAGCACAGGCAAATCCACCTGCAAATCCCCTCTGCCACCAGACAGCCACTGCTGACCCAGCCCTGATTTCAGCCCTGGCTCAAGCAGAAACAACTGATCTGCAACTACTCACACAGGTATCAGACCTGCCCTCTTCCATGGCTGCATGCCTAGGTTCAGGAGGTTCGGAAAATTCCTGCCTTTCTGTTCCTGTAAGTCTGAGCAGCTCTGACGCTCACCCTAGAGAGCTGTTTCAGCTTTCAGGAAGCTGAACAGGCCACGCATTTCAGGGAAATCACTGGGCAGGCGAGCCAAGCAAGCACTTTCCAGAGCCAGCGCTGCACTGGGCAAAACTGTTCCCCTCTCACACCCCAGCCTGGGCGCCAGGCACGGGTTAGATTTTCTTGCAGCTGAGCTCAGGGCTGGAAAAGATGATGTTTCCTCACCTGAACACACAGGGGTGGGATTAAGAGATCCTTGAGATAATGGAAATGATACTAACCAGCATTTTTGGTGTATCAATGTGCCTGGGAAGGATTCAACGTCTCTAAAAGGCAGGGCTACAAGCATTCCTTACAGGAGTCAGCACACCTTGTGTAGCGAGTGCTCAGGTCTCTGCAGGATGTCAGGAGGCATCAGTCAGCTCTCTAAAGCACTACAAACCTCAGCACACAGGTTAGAAAGTGCACAGGAGACATGTCATATGAGAAAAACTTTCCCTCAGCTCAAATGTAGAATAATACAGGGGTTCAGACCCTTCAGCTTCTAGACTGCACCAGATGAGAGACATCTCCCAAAACTACAGATTTTGAGAACTTCCCCTTACAATTTTTTAAATCAGTAAAATCTTGATTTACTGTTAAAGCAAGGAGATGTTTTTAACCTAGTCAGCTGCAGGGCTAAGAACAGCAGAGTCCTCAGCCTGTGTCAGTGTTTACACTGAAAACCAGCATCAGTCCCAGAGTTAAACAAGACCTGGCTTGGAGGGATTTACACAGCACAAACTTCATCTTACAAGGGTCTTGCAAGCGTGTTCTGGGTGACTGACAGGAGGAGGGACAAAGCCCAATTTAAAGCAAAGGGAACACGCCCCAGTGAGATCCTCCTCGTGCATCCCCACAGGGTCAAGCACCACAGCCTGCGCAGTGCCTGGAAAAGGCTGTGCATGGGTTGCTCCTCACCCAGCCTGGTGCCCAGCTGACAAGGACTGGAACAGCAGCCCCGTTAAATTCAGCCCACAGTGTTGTCAGCCTTGGCCTCCTGAGGCCAGTTTGTCTGAAGCATGTTTTCAGATACTGGACCCGAAGTGGGAATAATTTTCTTTGCATCAGGTTTTTATCAGATTACTCCCTCCTTGAGGGTGAAAAGCAGTGAAGGTGAGGTGAGACAGCAGCCCCAGGACTGCACTGTTTGCCAGCCAACAGCCCCCGCTGTTTGTGCAGCCGGGGACAGAGGGAGGGATGATACAGCAGTCCTGGAGGAGAGAACGCTGGGTTTTAAAGCACACTAAAGAATGAGAAACAGATAAGAGGACAACTGCCAAGTAAGATTTTTTTTTTCTTTTTGGCAGGACTCCAGCATCTGGAGTTGCAGCTCCTGAAGGTACAGGAAGAGTTAAACTAAATGAAGCAGCAGACTTAGAAAGGGTCAACAGACAGAAAGCCTGTCCTCCAAATTAAGTCCTGCTGGGGAAGGCTCAGCCCCACATGGTTTGGGAAGCAAGGGGATAACCACTGAAAGGCACTGGAGAGCCTCACTGGAATGATTGTGATCCCCTCCTTTCCACACTGAGACAGGTAAAGAGGAAAAATCATCCACCCCTCCAGCAGCAGGCAGTGCCTGTATCTAGGTGACCTTTATTCTGCAGCTGGACAAACATTAGGAGGCAGACAGCATCACTGTGACTATTACTCTTATCGCGGCCGGCTTTGCTACAAGTAATCAACCTCCAGAAATAAGATTTCCACCCTGTGCGTGCAATGGCTCAGACGCAATGCTGAGCTCTGTTTGCCTGCAGTGCCTGCTGACAGAGCCTGGTTCCCTTTGGCACAGCATGGAATAGCCTCATCCATTATGTTGGCACGTATCAACAGGGAGGGGGGCAGAAATTAAGCTGGTCAAATTGCTAACATCAGCTTCTGCTTTTAAAATTGGTATGTCACTTCATACTTAGGCTCATTCCTCTTCTTTTTGAAGCATACCATTATCAGCTGCATTACGTTTCACCTCTAATTTACATAGACCAGAAAGTACCAGCTGACCAGTCAGCAGTTGCTGTGGTTTCCTTAGGCCAGATGATAACAAATTATGAAAATACTGGTGGGGAAATGAGATATTTTCTGGAATGAGAGATTTTCTTCCTCCTAGGCAAGCCCCTGCTGTAAAGAAGAGCCTGCTCCCTACACAATGCTGCACACAGGAACCACGTTCCTAAAGCTGTGTGTTTCCCAGCTTTGTTCTGGTGCAGGCAGGTTCCCTCTAGCCACGCCAAGCACCGTGTGGCACGTCTACCCTGTTCCAGAACTCACACCCACACGGGCTTCGTGCGGACGGGCACGGAGACAGCCCTCAGCCCGGGCAGCGGGAAAACTCAGCCAGAGATCAGCACGTCAGTTCCCAGCGCTAGGAAGGTGAATCAGACACCCGTAAGGATAATGTCCCTCAGGCTCAGCATAAACATTATCATCTCTAAAGGCAAAGGTCAAGCTGTTTATTTCTAATGAACAACAGCCAAGTCAGCTGCCAGCCCTTGAAAGATGTAAGACGTGGGGTTTCTTTGGAGACTTCGGTATCAGTAGCCTGATCAAGCCTAAAAGCCATCCATCCAAAAAAATAAACCCATGAGGTCTTCTGTGCCCCCTCAGCAAGTCACCAGTGCGTCTCCAGCTCGCTGCTCCTTCATGCGGAGATAAAACATGCTTTGAGGCCTTTCATGCCCTGAGGTAGCTGGGGTGACTCTGAGGGGGTGCAAGCTTGCAGGCACTGGCCTCCATCCCCTCTGGGAGAAGGGCCCAAGGAACACTGTGATCAACTGCAGTCCCCCTGTCCCACAGTGCCGTACGGGGGTGGCCACATGGCAGTCATATGGCCACCACCACTAAGTCTTAACACATAACCACAAGCTGATTTCTGCACCCCAGAAGTCCTCGTGGCTGGCTAATCCTGCACAGACAGTCCAGAGGGGAACACGTATTCTCCTTGTTCAGAGCTGTTCTGGACTGCAGCTTCCTCCAGCAAGCCCTTAGGTTTGTCCCCGAAAAAGTGGCGACAGCTTCCCTTTCCCACCTATTTTGTAGCAGAGTCATTGCTCACTGAACAGCAAGAACTTTCTTTCCTACCCTTGCCAAGCACAACCTCAGCAAGAGCAGCTGAAGTCTCCAGCCTGGGCTTACAGCTCCCGCCTCCTGAGGACACAGAGAAATGGGTGCTGTGGCTGGGGAAAGGTGTGGCTGCAGCACACATGGGCAGCGTGACCCAGGCCAGCGCTGCTCAGCCTGGAGTCCTTCACCAGCAGCCTTTGAAACAGGCTCAGAGCTCCTGGGCAGTGTGGGTGACAGAACCAGCCCTCAGGTTGAGCTGCTTCCCTGTTACATCTCAGCTGCAGCTTTAATACAGAGAGTGGGGTATGTGAGGTTTTTTCACTTCTCCAAGGGCCGAGTGGACAGACTATGTCCATTGCTATTCCTGACAGGCTACAAATTAAGATGAAAAAACACCATCACCATAAAATGCTACTTTACCATCAGATTTTCAGAGCTCAACAGTAATTATTTCCATCTGTGTAATCCACTCAAGACCAAAATATGACACATTATTACTGCCACACATTAGCACCAGCACATTGGCTATGATGTACAACATAAGAGCCCGCTTTGCAGTTTGCCCACGCAGTAAAATAACGTAATAAAACTTAAAGTACAGCAAATTCCCTAGTTTTCACTGTGGACACATGTTTGCTCACAAATAGTAATGTACTACTTGGAGTAGCTCAATTCATTAGATTAAGCAAAATCACGCAGGAGAGCAAAACCTCCGCTCTGAAAGGAAAGCATCCACGCAGTAGCTCTTCCCAGATAAGTGCTTGGAAACACCACAGGAACTGACAAGCCACATGAAATCACGCTGGACCAGCTAGGCTGACTGCAATGACTTGATTAAATTTAGATGTCCATTTTTTATATTAGAAGTTCAGCCACACCAGCAGATACATAGCATTAGTGTAACAGATTTATGAAAAACTAGCTTTTTTAGAGACATCCGCTCTCAATTAGACGCTCCTGGGGTTCTTAAACAAAGCCCCATTGAAAGCTCTTTTACAGAGGACAAAGATCAGGTTCCAGTTTGACAGACTGGCCAAGAAGGAGCACTGGGGGAAAAAAAAGGGTGTTTAACAGAAGGAGAATGAAGAAAAAGAAAGCTTTTGCAGAGAAATGCAAAGTTATAGCCCTGACTTTGCAGACATTAATAAATGTGTTTAAAATAAATGTGTGCTGGCCAGAGGGACCTGGACAGGCTGAAGAGGTGGGGGCATGTGAACCTCGTGAAGTTCAGCTGGGCCAAGCAGAAGCTCCTGTACCCGGGTAGGGGCAATCCCAAGCACAAACACAGGCTGGGTGGAGAATGGATGGAAAGCAGCCCTGGGGAGGACTTGGAGGCAGGGTAGGATGGGATATTGGGAAGAAATTCTTCCCTGTGAGGGTGGGGAGGCCCTGGCACAGGTTGCCCTGGCACAGGTTGCCCAGTTGTGAACACTTCACATCCCTGGAAGTATTCAAGGCCAGGCTGGATGGGGCTTGGAGCAAGCTGTTCTAGTGGAAGGTGGCCCTGCCCATGGCAGGGGGTTGGAACTGGCTGATCTTTAAGTTCCTTCCAACTCAAACCATTCTGAAATTCTATCACTTTTTTACATCCACTTCAGCATAAACGGAGCAAATTAGAGGCTCCCAAGGTGGGTTCAGAGACCACCTGCAGCTGCAGGAAGGCAGTTCAAGGACCAGACTTACCAGGAGGTTTTTGATTTATGGATTAGAGTGCTGCTTCTGCAGAGCTGAAGTTGTGATAGCTTAGGCTTAACAAAATCAAACCTCCTGCAGAACAAGCCTGGGCTCTCAGTGCAAGACACTCAAACACTTTGCTACTTGTCCTCTCCAATTTCCCAGCCTATTCTTTGTGCTGGTCCACAGGTTTGTGAGCAGAGCAGAGGACATCCAGTGCTATCAGTTCCCTGATCCAGTTTGATATGAGATCCTTCAAGCCTCCAAGGCAGCAGAACTCTCTCAAAGCCACAGCCCGTCTCCCTTCAGCCTCTGCCAGCACACCCCTTTGTGTGGTTACAGCAGCAAAGTAATACTGGCACCAACCAAAGATGTTCAACATGGGAGACAAGGAGTTTTCCCCTGCCCAGTATTAAGAAACATCTCTTAGCCACTCCAAAACCCCAGGGAAAACCCTGATTACACTTTGAGTCCATGTGATGGAAGTGGTGGGAAGCATCACCATGCTGCTGCCTCCTCCTCCTCCTCCAAGGCAGGGTTCTCACTCTGTTACAGAGGAAGTTGAACTCATGATTTTCCCTCAGTTCAGGTTCTTATTCACTCACATCAGTTGCTCACTGTTTAAATTTGGGCCCTCCCAATAGACCCACACCAGACTCTTCAATCCCACTGAACAGTCCACCTCTCTCAGCTTCTCCTCATATAAAGGAGGAGAAGCTCTCATCCCTTAATCATCTTCTCTGCCTCTCCTCTGACAATCTGAGCCTGCAGCAAGCACTGCAGTGAGCCCCAGGAGAGCTGTGGGTGCCAGAGCATATCAATGTGCCATATTGAGGGGACGTGGCACACAGATGGACCAGCCAGCTGCCAAGGGAAGGTGCACCATCCTCCCTCCCTTCCCCAGAAATCTGGGTTTTTCCACAGAATGATAATAACTTCAGAAAAAACCGAAACACCCAGGAATGAGCAGATCACTTGGACAGATACTGATGGCTCAAAAAACTGAGGCCCATTAATTCAGTACGAATTGTGCATTTGAATATTATAAGCTTTAACTGTGCAGCCTTTGGTTAAAACTTATCAACCAAGACACAGGTGGAATGAGAGTTGTGGCAAATCTAAAGCCTGTATAACAACCTCAGCATAAGGATTCCCTCGAGGGATCAGCACTAAGGATGCTCAGCAGTATTCCCCAACAAGCAGAGAGAGAACCTTGAGAGCAGCAAAATAAAGCAGGAAAACGAGCTGCAAACAAAACCACTATTCCAAACAAGCCTCCACCTCCTCCAATATGTTCACCAGCCTCCTTTAGGGCCAGGTGCTGGTGAACACATTACTTCAAGGTCAGCACGTACTCACGTGAGGCAAACAGGTGCCCCAACGCCGTGCCACGGCTGCTCGGCCATACCTGTGTTTTTCGGCCCATCTGCGTACACCGGTCCTGGAGGTGGAGGTGCGTTCTGCCATCCATACTGGGGATATCCTTGGTAGCCTGGCTGGCCCGGCTGGTAGGGCCCGGTGGGTCCAGGGGGATAGCCGGGGTACGGGCCAGGAGGGCCCCCCGGCTGCTGTGCATAGGGTGGGTACGGGGCAGTCGGGCCCGGGCCGGGGTACGGTGGAGGATTATCGTAGCTCATGTGGGATGCAGAATCTGTCCTGCAAAAGAAGGAAACAAACAGGAGAACTGGTTTGCTTTTGTCTGCTCGTCCATGACCATATGAGTTCCATTTCAGACTGCTCTCCAGAGGGCCCTACGTTGTGTGAGAAACAGACTTCAAAATACCTAGTCAAGCAGCAAATTTATTTTTAACCTGTCACAGGGGTAGGAACAGAGCTGAAGTGATTTCTCTAAGTGACACGAGTTTAGCTCAGCAGTAGTAGCATGCTGCTTTCCAGTCGTGCATCAGCTATTCACCCTACGTCTTGCAGCAGCAAAGCAAAATCCTCTGCTTCCACTCACGATTAAAACGCTTTTAAGAGAGATTTAGAAGCAATTACTTCATGTTTCTGTCAATACTGGAAAGGAAAACCATGGAGAAATGCAGCCTGTTCCAGGCATATTTGATAGCTTTGACAGGAGAAAGAGTGAACACAAATGTCCATTACGCTTCTGCTAATTGTTAAAGCACCCAGACCAGCACTCTGGAGCAGGGCTGTGTGTGAATAATTTCCTGATGACACTGTACCCCAGCACGACGTGTAGTCTTCCAGTCATACACAACTGAATCATTAAGCAGCCACGAGGAATTAGGGCCTTGGGCTCAGCCTCATTCAAAAAGCAACATTAAAGACACCTCAGAGAGTTGATGCTCATAAAACCCATGTCATGCATTACTCATGGCACAGCCATCGGAAGACAAGACTGTCACAATATTGCAACTTTAATGAACCTCTAAGCAGCATGACTAAGCAAACCATTTTCTTACATTAGGCTTCTGGAGCTTCTCCCTGTCTGAGAAACAGAAGCGTATATTAATATCCTACGTGTTCAGGAACCTTCCTGCCCGAAGCAGCTGTACTCTGCTATTTCCTTCCCCTATTACAGGCTGCAGACGGGTCACCAGTTCCCCTTTGCTACACACCTCCTCCCACACGCCACAGGGAGAAATACCAGGAGCATAATTTGCCTCCTCCAAGCTCGCTGCTGCTGGCTTGCAGGGGGAGAGGCCGGCCAGCAGGACCGCCTTTGGATGGCACCGGGACGGGCAAGCAGCTGGGCTGGGCTGAGCGCTCAGCACTGCGCTCCCGCCCCCGGGGACGGGCAGCAGAGACCCTCGGCACACCCAGCGAGCTCCGGCTGGCGCAGCCTGAAGAATTTCACCTTTGCACAGCCAGCGGAGCCCAGCGCCGTGTGCGGGGCAGAGGCCAGGCGGGCCCGGCCCCTGGGGCTATGTTTAGCTGCCGCAGTCCCTGGCAGTGTAGAGCGAGCTGTTTGTTTACAGCCTGCTGTTTCATCACCTCGGAGCGCCGGCTGTCCCTCCCCAAGGAAGGATCCCAAGGCTCCCGCTTGTTTACGCGCTGCTTCTGCCCGAAGGTCGCCAGCGCGATGCCAAGGGGGCACCGCGGGGCTCTGCCACGCACGCAGCCCGGCTGATCCCACGCAACGCCCGGGATCCAGAGGCTGCTCCAAGGGAACACGGCTGCCGTCCCGCCCAGGAGGGCACCGAGGAGCCCCTGAGGCTCACAGGCTGCAGATGTCACTCACCTGAATTCATCCTAACGCTCCTCACGGTGTGCGAGCCAGAATCACAAACATGCCGAGTTGGGCAAGGATCATGCAGTCCAACTCCTGGCCCTGCACAGACACCCCAACAATCCCATCCTGTGCCTGGGAGCGTTGTCCAAATGCTCCTGGAGCTCTGGCAGCCTTGGGGCTGTGACCATTCCCTGGGGAGCCTGGGCAGCGTCCCCCAGTACTCTCTGGGGGAAGAACCTTTCCCTGATATCCAACCTCAACCTTCCCTGGCACAGCTCCAGCCATTCCCTCGGGTCCGTCCCTGGTCACCAGAGTGAAGAGATCAGTGTCTGTCCCTCCTCTTCCCCTCACAAAGAAGTTGTCCCACCTAACTGCTAAGGCAGTGCTGTACTCTGCAGCTGATGTCTTTTAATGGCTTTGTCAAGCGTTTTAACTGCTTAACCAATGCCAGGGATTACAGGAATTTTATTTATGGTTTGTTTTTTTTCCCCCACTGCTAGGCCAGCCAGGCCACTTAACTGCTCACTTTAAAACAGAGAAGCACAACACACACTTAAGGCTCTTTAACCACTGCACTGCAATGCAACGCCCCTACCAAGTCTCCAGCAAGGAAATTCTTCCTTCAGGGAGGCAGGGAAAGGCAGGCAGCAAACCCTACAACTCACTTCAATGCAATCAATTAGAGAACTGGGACACAATAGGCCACTTAGGCTCATCTAACCCAGAAAATCGTCCCAAAATAACATCCAAAAGCAAGTTTCCAGAGAAGAACAAGGCCAGAGCGAGTGTGTGTGTGTACACCTACAGACCACTGCATGTGGCAGAGTAACCATTTGGTGCCCAGACATGGCCCAGGCAACCCTGTGAAACCCCTGGTTTGCTCAGGCTCCCTGACCCAATCCACAGCTGCTGTGCCTGCTCCTGGCACAAGGGGATCCAGGGCACTGCTGCCTGCCTTGGGGAAAACTACCTCCTGCCCCATCGGGGTGACTGCAGGAGGTCACCCTCCTGAATTTAGGGACAAACCAGGGAGGTGGCATGTGGGAATGCCCTGTTCCAGATCAAAGAGCCCCAGTCCAATGTCTGCTCCTTGGCCAGGGGACAACCCCTCCCTCCATGTCCCCCTTCTCTGTTCATGGGTGTAATTTCACACCCTAGGTACAAATATATGTGTTTTTATATACACACACACGCAAGGCATTCAAAGGCAACAAATAACAGATCATGTTTTGTTCATAAACCTTAAGAACCCCCTGGGCTTAGCTTGCTTTGATGAGCTCTGTCCAGCTCCAGCAGACTCACATGGATTACTTCAGTTTTTCAAAGTCCTTCTGCCCAAGAGGATGATCACCTCGGCCCACCCTTTCCAGGGAAGGTCAGTCTTCCCTCCTGTCCCTTCATATCCATCACTTCATTTTTCCACATTCAATATCATTGATATTTTAGTGCTGAAGCAAGGTTTAACAGAGGCTGTGATTCTTCAGCTGGCTGTGAACTCAAATTCAGTCAGCGGATAACAAACTCAGCCATCCCACTGGCCCCTTGCCAGGGGGACTCATGGTGGCACTGCGGGGGGCCACCCTACTCCATCAGGACTGGCCATTCACTCCCTTTGGTAGCCAAGCAGGGAGCCTGCCCCTGTCCTGTGGCTGCCTGGCCTCTGTGCAAGCAGCCAGCGTGAGAACATGCCAGAATCCCTTTGGAGCCAGTGGAACCACACAGGTAACAAAGCACCTCTGCAGAAAGGGCTGAGATGGGGATCAGGTGTGCCTGGTAAAGCTCAGAAACCCCTGAAAGAGTGTGGTAAGATGAGAGCCTGGTTAAAACCAACAAGCCATGGGGATGAACAAAAAAGCCCCGCACATCAGCAGCTCTGCAGAAGTGTCTGTGAAACAGTGAGAAGGAGTTAAAAATCCAACAGCTTGAGCAAACAGGGAAGTGGCAGCATAGGGAACAAGAAGGAACTACTAGTGCTCTTTGTTTACCAGCTCTGTGTTAGCTGTGTCAAAACAGCTTTTGAAGAGGAGGCAGGTTTGGAGTGGAGGCAGTGACTGAGATTCCACCTGCTGATACGGGAGAGGGACCGAGGGGAAAACTGGCCAGAGCCAACTAAGAGCTGCACAGATGCCTGGGCAGAGACAGCAGAACAACAAACCAGAGGAAAAGATGGAGATTAAGAAGAGCATATTCCAGGTTGAGGGTAAAGTAACATAACTGAGATTAGGCAAGAGATAAAAGAGTGTCCAGCGTGAACACCCAGCAGCCACTGGGGATTTGTCTGCGATGAGTGAGGAAACTCCTGAAGAATTCGTCAAGGCATTCAGCAAACCCAGGAGGTAGTTGTGGAACCTAAGTTCTCGGAAAGAATCTTTCCTTGTCCCCCAGTTTCACTGCCAGTAATTGCCACACATACACACACCCCTACTTACCCTTTTTGAGCTGTGTGACAACATTGAGATTTCCTTCACTCTCATGATCTCATACATGATTTTACGTACTTCCTAGCCCTATTTACTCATCTGGGAATGTGTTTGCATGGCAGGGCTTTGAATCATGAAGCAGATACTTTTCAGAGACATACCTGAGCTCTTAGTCAAACGTATCATCAAGCTTTGCTGTGGGTTCTCACCCCAGCTGGTAATTCTGTGTGAGCTGCAACCAGGACCAACCCCTGTAAGCTGCATCACAACTCGTATCTGTGCGTTTCCTAGCGAGCACCTCTCAGAGGCAAAGCTCAAAAGAAGGAAGCCAACCATCAGTGAAGCCCTTTGTTTTCCATGGTGCTGCAGGAGGTCCAGCAGGAAGAGCCAGTACAGAGCTCAATGGTCCCTGCACAGCCTCACTAGTGCTAAACTTCATTTAGCAATAAACCCAGCAAACAAAGAGATTTCCTTGACTGTCACTAAGTATTTGCCCTGTCTGTTGCTGCTTAACAACAGAGAAATTGCTAATCCATCTGAAGAGAATGGCAAACCACTCTCCTATTCCTCCTCCCCACCGCATTAGTACTTTTGCTAGTTCATTAGTACATCATTGTTTCCTTAAGTTATCTTCAAACTCCTTTGTTCTACACTGCTAAGTAAACATTATTTCCCCTACCCCAACAGCAGGGTTTCATTTCTAAGCAAGCTGCTTATCACACCCCAGAAGGCTGCACCATTGCTCAGAAGGTCTGCAAACCAGAAGCCCCTGAAGTACGGTGTCGTACAGAGAATGCACATGGCACCAGATGTGGACGTACACACAGAGGCACCAACAGGCAAGAACCACCATCCTGTGTGAGAACATCAGTCCCTCTACAGCTGTAACCTGGCTTTGGCTAAAGCTTAGCAAAAGGTGCAAGTTCAGAACTATAATGCTTTGCATACACTACACATATATATATATATTTAACCTGTCCCTTTTGGCAACCAATCCTTAGATAAACAAATTTCACCATTAGGCTTTGAAAAAACTTCTGATTGCTTCACATTCACTGCCTTGTAAACCAAGGCAGCTGCTACAGAACTAGTCAGTCACTGCTCCTGATCCTCCTCTTCCAGCACACTCATGAATTTATTACCTTTCTTTTTGTCTCCAGGCAGCTCTCCTGAGCTGAAGACTTGTCTGCTTCAACAGAGCCTACACCATTCCTTGATTATTCTTTCCAGCCATTGCTGTGCCTTGCTGTGTCACCATTTGTCTAGGAGGAAGCAGGCAGACTCTCTCTGCACAGTGCCACAGCTGTCTTCTGCTTCCCACCCCTTTCCCAGCCCACTCCCAGGGCAGCTCTTGCCATCCATCAACCTAAAAACAGAGCTCAAGCTGCACTGCACTAATTGCAACTGCAAGATCCTTCCAAGTGGGAATAGCTCCTGTGGAGCCTGTCACTGCACACGTACAGCTCACCACACTGCTCACCCAAGTGACAGCACACAGCCTCTCCCACCATTTCACTGGCTCTGCCACAAGCCTCTGAAAGCAGCCTCAGTTTCAACCTGGGGAAGTCTCACCATCCACAAGCTGCCACCTCTAAAACTAGGAAAAAAGGAACAGGAAGCCTAATTTAGGTGGCTGTTGGCCACGTCACTCCACAAGCGCAGCCCTGCGGCACAGCCTGGGGACCTGGACAGGGAGGGCTTTTGGTCAGAAGGTAACACGATGCAGAAAAACAACCAAGAATGAAGAGAATAAGGGAAAGCATGATGGAAGAAAGCTTTTCTGTTAGCACAAGGGGTGCCCAAACAAAGACCCTTCAGAGCCTGCCAAGATGACCCAGTTTCACCCTTTTCCCTCCTCCAAAAGGCCACGTACAAGGCTGGTGCTCCCAAACGTCTCTTGAGGTCAGAACAATTATGGCCACCATAATTACTGCCAAAATTACTGGAGAGCAGTAGGAATCTGCTTCTACCTGTTGGCACCTTGTTACCTTGGCAAAACTGAGGAGAGCACGCATAAAATCACCTGCATTTTTACACAGTAGGTATCCACAGCTACTAATCCACCTGCAAAGAAATACCAATCCCTATGGACAGCTGCCTGCAAGTCAGATCCTTCAAATCCAATCTCCAGAGCAAGAAAATCCATTAAATAAAGAGCTGTGCATGTGGGGTGAGAGGACAGTCTAACCAGGGTACTGAAACAGGGTGAAACGCCTTCTCTTGCATAGGGAACAGAGCAAGAAACAGCCCACAAAAAAGCGTGATTAGTAAATTAAAAAAAAAAAAAAATCAAAGACCAACAAGAAAAACCCAAAGGAGATCAGCAGTCTGGAACACAGGAAAAAAAAAAAAAACCATAATGACCTAAAAGCAATTAGCAGATTTTTGGAATTTAAAGGCGAGAAGTTGCTTGTTTTTAGGACAGCAGAACAAGCACCGCACCTCATGCTGCTGTAGTCAGGAGGAATCACATTTTGGGTACGGCAGGTGTTGATTCAGCTGGTCTTTGCACAGATGAAGATGGAGGGCACAGTGAGAGGCCAGACCCTGAGAAGGACAACTGGGGCACCCTGATGTAACCCACCCCTTCCAATGCCTGCAGCGCTAGGAAGTAGTTTTCCAATACAGAGCTCTAATGGAAAGTACATTTAACATCAACAATCCAGCTCCTGGCAACCAGCCTAGCATTTAAATTACATTTCATATGAACAGTATCCAAATGAAAAAGAACACAAGTGGCTTTTAAATGGCACTGGCTCTGTGTTTCCCTCTTACCAGCTTATTTGTCAGCTCCATTTAGTGATTGTATGAAAGGTATGTTAAGGATAAATTGTAGGAGATTCCATTCTTGCTCGGTTTGCTTCCAGGAAAAGCTTCCTCCCTGGTTTGCCCTCCCACTTCACCAGGTAGCTCCATCAGCCTAGAGAAATAGCTGAGGGGACAAGAGCTGCCCCCACCTTTTCTGACAAAAGCTGTTCAAAACGACTTTAACTTCCAAAATGCAGGTCTAGACAAAAGCAAAAAGCCCAGCTTTGTGCTGTAAAAGGAAAAGCTAAAACCCACTCCTCTGTTCAAGCCCATTTCCTTAAGAGGTGTCCCGGACTCCAGGACACTCACAGTCCTTGGGAAGAGGGGCATTTCCTCATGTTTAGCTGAGTGGCTGCCAGGCATCTCCTGCACAAAACAACTGCGGCTGCTCCTGTGGCTGAAGCCACCAGACCAGGCAGCTCTGTGCACTGAACAGTGGCTTGGATGAACAAGCATTTCACCTTCCTGAACCAGGTATTCCCTCCTCCCGGTGTCCCCCAAGCCCTCCAGGGTTCTGAAGTCTGCCCATGTGTGAAAATGGAAAGCCCAACTGATGTTTGAGGCTGACACTGGTGTACCTGCAAACTGTCCCAGCTCCCCAGTCCCATCGTCTGCCCTGCCTTCTTGGCAAAACCATAACGGATATGCCCATTTCCAGGTGACTCTGGTTTCAGAAACCAGGGTTTGACCAGCTCTAAAGGGCTGTAGTCATGCTGACAAGTTTTTGCCTCAGAGGCAACATCCCTTGTGGAGATTCAGAGTCACAGATCTGTCCTTGCTGCTCTGTCTCTGCAGAACTCTTATCAATGCACCCTCACACCCACACAGGACTGCATGCCAGGATTTTCCTTCTTCAGACAAATTTCAGTGTCTCATCAATTGTTACCACCACACAGACCTCTTCAGAAACACTACTCATCGCTTACTGCCTGCAATATGCTGCCCACTGTCTACCTACATGTTCTACATGGCAGAAGGAAAGTATGAAGCTGACATAGTTCCTACAATAAAAGCATTAGTGGGAAAAAAAAAATCAAATGCAATGCCCTGCTACTGTTATTACATGAACTGCATCCTTATGGGGAAAAGCTGTCAATTTTTTCAGACATCTGATGAAAGGTTTTAGACATTAAGTATACTTAAACACCAGGAGCTAACAATTACAAAGACAGAAAGCATCACTTCACAGCCCCTCAGCTGGTGTCAGCCACGGCACTTGCTGCTGACACACCAGGTGAGACTCTGCCCAGGTACAGCAGTGCCTGGGGCAAAACACACCAAAAAGCAAAGTCCTTTACATAGAAATCATTTCAGAGAGAAGCATCAACATCTTGATTTTAGGTTTTGAATGCTTTTGCATGTGCTGCTCTTGTTCAAGTCTTTGTATAATATGTTGCCTTAGATAATTCCAGAAATACATGACTACAGTTTGCTGTTAAAGTGGTGTATCGACTGTTTTAAGGTGCAACAAATACCAAAACAACAACAAAAAAACCAATGAAAACATCTGATTCTCAGGTTAAACTAGACCTGCAAATAATAGTTGAAGCAAGCAGCTTTGTTGGTCTAACTGAGAAGAGACTGTGAAACAAACAGTATGACTGGCAAGAAAATTAATAAGCACAGATAATGCATTCATATGTTATTCAGATGGTGTTCTGGCAGCATTCCAGCCACGGAACAGCAGCAGTCTTTCAGGATAACTTCCCCAGCTCTGAAACACTGGTGGATTAAGTGGAAGATGCTACCCAGAGCACATGACGATTTTCTAGCACCTCAAGTAGAAGCACACTGGCAGCAGCACACAGCTCCCAAGGCACGGTTACGTTGCTGTGTGCAGACAGAAACACAGGCATTTTCTACAGCTGAGATCTCATTACTCAGAAGATTTCCATGATAGGCCGGGAAATGGAATGAGACTGAGATTTCTCCGCCCCCTTCATGTTTTATCACTTTTTCTGCTTTTCCATATCCTTTATGTGGCTCTAACGTGATGCTTTACTTTGCCTGTAGGGCATATGCAAGAATCCTCTTTAATGTCTGCTTGTCATGGGCCGCAGGCCAGTTTCTCCCACACCAGTGGTCACCAAACCAAGAAAGCCTTTGCCTTACCCTGTCAGGGGCTGAAAAAACTACACTTCAGGGGACTGCCCTCAGTAGCTGGTAAGACCAAATAATACCTCAAGAAGACATTATAATCCTAGTGTGGAAATCTCTCTCTCTGATGTATAAGTGACAGAAACAGCAGCTTTTGTTCAGCAGTGGTGGTACCTGGCATAAGGAATACAATGGACCAGACACTTCCAAGGAGATCCATTCCCCAAAGCCTCTGGTCGGGAGACCAGCTGTGGGCAGGCACTGGGGCACAGCACTGCTCTCTCCCAGGACAGCACAGTGGTGGCACTTCCACGTAAGGGGATCCCAGCTGGGAAGAGCCCCCAGGATACAGCTGTGAGGGCAGCCCAGCATTTCCTGCCCCTCAGCACAGGTGTGAGGCCAAGCACTTCACCCCAAATCCTGGGGAAGGCAGACTCTTCCACGCTGGGATGAGCAGGCTCGGAGGCTCCCAGGCTGCTTGCGGGAAGCCAAGCTGCTGCCGGCAGGATGCCAGGCCTGGCAGTACTGACCGGCTGCTTGAATGACTCGGGCTCCTTCCTATCTTTCCCTATTCCCAGAAATGACAGTGCTATTTTCTGCTCATTGAGCCATTGGGTTTGAGGTCAGAAGCAGGAAGTTAAGACAGGATATGCAATCCAGAGAGTAGAAAATATCAATACCGACAGCAGCGAATGAGCAAACCTGTTCATTCAAGGCTCCAGCTCCCATGAGAAGTTTTCAGGGACCCCTGATAAGCTTCCAGCAGTGCCACAGAGAGATCACAAACAGGGGACAGGAGAAACGGAGACCTGTTTCTTGAAAATCCAGAGTTACACAAGCTTGCTCTGCCCTCGTAGAAAAAAAATCAGGTGACATATTCACCTGACCCCGCATAGAATTACCCCGAGAACAGGCAGCTCCTCTGTTTATGGCACACAAAGCCCTCCAGGTACTTCTCCATCAGCCCAGTGCAGTGCTATCAGCAGGAACATCTCTGCTTACACTCACAGAACACCTCTGGTTTTCTGAGCAGCAAACCACTGCCCGTTTTAAACGTAACATGGACCTGGGGGGACACACGGCAACAAACCAGCAGAGCTCTCTGCTCTGACTGATACCGGGGCACCACCTCGCAGGGTCTACTCAGCACACACAGAGCGCCCACCCATGTCAGAGCCACTCCTTTACACAACAGTCTCCTCTCTGACCTCTGCTGCAAGGACACCCACCAGCCTCTGCAGATTATCAGTTACAGCTCTCACACCATTTGGGGAATGACAAATCAGTATTTAACAAAGATGGCCTTTTACAGCACATGAATAAGGGGCAGAGTGAAACAGACTTCGTGCTGCAGAAGTTCCTGTGCTTGGTAAAAACCACTACTCTGCGCAGAAGGAGATTATTATCTAACATGCACATTAATCCCTGACTGTCCCCAAAAAGCACTGAAATACGATCAGTGAAATTTATACCGTCTCAGTGTTTTCAGCCTCCTCCTCAGTCTACCTGATACAGTAATATTATTATTATCATCATCAAAAATTTCTAGGGAGAGTCACTTACTATTTAAGCAACTGATGAGAAATACCCCTTTCCTAGCACAGCAGCACTTCCCACACCTCGTATCCTATCACTGTATTTACACAGCACAAGGAGAAGGCAGCTGCTTAGCACAGTCATTGTAACTCACCCACACTTACTACCTTACCCAGACTTACCCTGTTTACAGTCAGGTTGTTCACACACGTCTCGTAGTACAGGCATCAAAAGCAAAAAACACCAATTTTTTTTCCCTTCAGATAAAGCTAAACACGAATCTGGGATGAGGGGGACAGCTCTTAGCACCAGCCCGGACAGAGAGGGTCTGCCCACTGCCATCAGAAGGGGTGGCAGATCCATGTGGCATTGGAGACGAGACAAGCACTCTCCT
This sequence comes from Gymnorhina tibicen, assembly GCA_013399875.1. Taxonomy (NCBI): domain Eukaryota; kingdom Metazoa; phylum Chordata; class Aves; order Passeriformes; family Artamidae; genus Gymnorhina; species Gymnorhina tibicen. The sequence continues at coordinate 469,327 of VXAZ01002023.1, read as the reverse complement.
TCCCTCATTCTCCTATTTCACCATGACATTTAATTATCCAAATGAGGTCTCCTCAGCTATAGGAACAGGAAACATAAATCCAGGACAACCATAATGGCTTTTAAACACACGATGCAGCACGATCATTTTTACTCCGAGTGCTACCATACCTCTTGCTCTACGCTAAATACGCCTCAGCATTAGCACCACCCGTACCCACCCGCTTTGGGCGCCCGCCCTCCTCTCGCCCCTCGGTGCACGAACAGCCTCAGCCGGGCAGCACCGCGTCCCCCGCGCACGGGGCAGCGCTGGGAGCCCCGGCCCCGCTCCGCCGGCCGGCCTGGAGCTGCTCAGGGCACCTTTGGACAGCGCCGTCGGACAGGGCGGGACCCCCGGGCTGGGGGGGTTCGCTGGGCCCCTCCTGCCCCGACCCCTCCGGAGCGCTGTCACCAGCGCGGTCACCCACCGCGGGCTCCCAGGGAAGGGACGGGACGGGACGGGACGGGACGGGACGGGACGGGTCCGGCCCCTCACCCCGAGGAGCCTTCCTCCTCCTCATCCTCCCCATCCTCATCAGCCCTCCGCGGCCCCGCTCCCCCCCACCCGCCGCAGCTCCCACCCGCGCCGAGCCGAGCC
>VXAZ01002023.1:429753-466507 GCA_013399875.1 Gymnorhina tibicen | reverse complement strand
CAACCAACCAACCAACCAACCGACCAACCATCAACCAACCAACCAACCAACCAACCATCAAACAACCATCAACCAACCAACCATCAACCAACCAACCAACTAACCAACCAACCATCAACCAACCCACCATCAACCAACCAACCAACCAACAAACCATCAACCAACCAATCATCAACCAACCAACCAACCAACCATCAACCAACCAACCAACCAAAAACCAACCAACTCCTCTGGATCATTTTGTGCTGCACCAGTGGGTCCAAGTGGCTCATGCAAAGGGTGTGAGGAAGGGGAAGGCTGGCATGGAGGGGCCACAGGAAGGCACTGCACACATGGGCACGAGCTGGGGCTGCTGCTCCACTGCCCTGGAGCCGCAGACAATTCCCTCCCGCTCAGTCTCCTCGCCCTATGGAGTCATTTCCATATGCCTTTGGAAATGATACTGCCCAGCCAGGACCTCGCAGCAGGCACGACATACGTTGTTCTGCTGAGCAACACTGAACTTGTCCTGGTCTTTGACTCCAGTGCCAGCGGGCACGCACTGTTGTCCTGTTAAACATTAACTGGGAAAGCAGCTTGAAAAACATTGCTTGGCTTCAGTAAAATCTTCAAATGACACTTGATACTTACATATCCTCATTAGCAGTTTGCATATACTTCAAGAACTAATGCAGGTGAGGCTTTATTGCTCTTATTACCCCCCCAGCAGAAATTCTACATTAATTTCTAGGTGCAGCTGTCCTTACCCTTGGGAACGAGGCTGGTAGGGAATGCCGTACAGCAAACTGGGACTTAGCTCCTACAAAGAGAGGACAAGCCAGCTCTCCCCTGGCAAAAGGAGAGGCAGGACACTGAGCAAGGACACGTGGAAGGTACATTCGCCCAGTTTCCATCAGGTGTGTTAGCACATCCCCGGAAGCCACCTGAGAGGTGTGGGAGAACCCTGGAGGCGTTACACATGTTGAACTGATGGCTTCACATCAGCTCCCATGCAGGCTGCACTGCGTGGTGTGTGGTGTGGCTGCAGCTGAGGGCAGGGAACTCCTGAGACACAGGAACAGAGTTGTTTGAAAATGGTGTCTGAGATGGTGGAGGACAGACCAGGTTTTGCACCTTTTGCACTTCTACTGGTGTTTTTTCCCCTCGCTTTCTCCTGCTCCCTGGCATGACCCACCGTTATTAGCAGATGTGGGAAGCGAGGTATGAATCCTCTTCACTGGGAAGCCTGTGCTGCCTGGAAACTCTGGTTTAGCAACATTTATCTCCCCCCAGCCCTCCCTGTGCCTGGCAAACTCAGCGGCTCCATAATCAAAGCTTTTGTCTTTGTTGTTTGCTTTTTTCTTTCTGACTGCCTGAACAACAGCAGCCAGAGGGAAGGAGTTGACCTTGCCAAGGACGAGGGCAGGAGCTGGACGTAGACAGCAGGACAGGCTGTGGAGAGCAGGTGAACAGGAACAGCGGAGTGCAAGGCCATTGCGGTGGCTGCTTGCCCCCATTCCTGTTGGTTTCACACCTCTTTCCACACAGCAATTTGGTAAAGCCCGTTGCAAAAGCCTTGTGAAACACCCCACTGTCTTTGTAAGAGGGTTCTGTGAAACTACAGTTTGCACGCAGGGCCGGCTTTGCTGGTGATTGGTTTTGGTGGAGGTGCCTACAGGGCAGAAGGGTCAGGGAGGAGATGTTCTTGTCCTTGTCTCTGTGACAGTGCCGGCTGAAGAGATCCTGCTCCATCCCCAGGCTCCCACCAGCCCATGCCTTCCTTCCTGCTACATGCCAGTGCCTCCACAAAAATACCATTTAGGACCTTGTGAGCAGATCCAGGGTCAATGTAACACTTCAAAAGGAAAATGCTCCCCGGGAGGATAAAGTGCCTGGATCTGCACTCTCTGTGCTGAAATCCCAAGCCCTGCCCGGGACAAAGGTCTTTCTTACTCATCACCTTCTATATCGGGAAATTTTCCTGACTTGCTTGATCAAAACTCGTGGTTTGAAAGTTCAGATCCACAGCTGCAGTGACACACGTGGTTTTTGGTGTGGGTATTGGTCTGCCCTGCAGAGAGCTGTGCCTGGGTGTCTGATCTGACTCGAGTGAGTGCTGCTGGATCTGGGAGCCAATGGGGCTGGTACTCCTGCTGGCAAACCATGGTCTGTGAGCTGTGAAGCAGGAACCAGCCCAAGCTGCAGAACCCATGTGTGAATGGGTCACTGCTGTCCTGGCTGGTCCAGCCCGAGTCACAGCCTCCAGGCACAGAGCTGTTCAACAGATTCAATGTCCCTTCACATCTGTCCGGCCTCATCTGGGTGAACCTAAGCCCTGCACTCTGAAAAGTGGCTCTGTGAGGGAGGTTATTCTTTCCTTCTCACTCAGGACGGGTTCTGGTGCCTCCCACTGACTTACGAAACCCTCTAAGTGCTCCTGGTCTCAGCTGTCCTGTCTGCAGGTGAAATGGAGTGTTACTGGCAGCATCTCCCTCTCTGCCTTCCCCTCTTCACAGGGCTGGGAAGCTCCATGTGCTGGAGCAGTGCAGACAGCTGTCACACGGCTCGCTGTGCCCAGACCCTGTGCAGGATGGTCCTGAAGCTGATCTGCTCTTCTGCTCAAAGGTCCCAGGGCTTTGGTGCTGGGTCGTTCTGAAGGCTTGGGTTTCTGCTCTCCATGACACACGGTGTCCTTTGATCTCTGCCTGCTTCATGCTTATCTCTCACTCCCACTCAGTAAAGTAAGATTTATGCTGGTAGATAAGATAAGAAGGCTGTTACATTTGGGTGTGGGAAAACAAAACATCCTCAAGAGCCAGGCTGACCATGAATGGAAAGAGACCAGATCACCTGGCAAGGTCCAAGGCTCGAGGAACCCCTTACGAAGGTGCGTGCTGCAGGGGAAGCTGGAGCCATAGCTCTCCTCCTGCTCTACCGGGCTAAGAGAGGCTTGGGAGGTATCTCAAATCCATGGATGCTCCCTGCACTCCAGTGTGGCTGGTAGAATTAGGATGTGCTCTATTGAATTTATAGCTGTTAGTGCTGTTTAGCTGGTACTGAGCAGGCTCCTGTGCTTGCCATGGGGGTCACTTTCCTGGCTGTATATTACAGTCTGGTGCTCACTAGTGGCTGCTTTTTGCTTTCACTGCTGCTGTAGGTGCTTATCACCTCACTGGATCGTGCCTGGAAACACTTTGATAACAGCCATGGCGATGGGCCTGGGCTGGCGGGCGGCCAGGGCAGCGCTGCCGTGTCTGTGCTGGGCAGGCTGGAACTCCAGCCTGAGCCTGACTCGAAGGGACTGGGACGTGTGGATGAGCCCCCAACGGGGCACAGATCCACCTGCGGGCCGTGGAGGAGCCCACGCCGGAGCAGGGGGGTGCCTGCAGGAGAATGGCCCCCGTGGGACCTGCGCTGGAGCGGGGCTGGGGCAGGGCCTGTGACCCCACGGGAGATCCAAGCTGGAGCAGCTGGTGAGGAACTGCAGCTCGTGGGAAGGACCCACGCCGGAGAAATTCAGGGAGGGCTGCCTGCTGTGAGTTGGACCCCAAGCTGGAGCAGGAGCAGCAAAGGTTCCCTGCAGCCTGTGGGGCAGCCCATGGTGGGGCAGCTGTGTCCTGCAGCCCGGGCAGGACGGGGATGTGACCACACTAATGGGGACCTGGCAGGAGCCCCCTGGTGCAGCCAGGCTGGGGACAAAGGCAGGAGTTCAGTGTTAAAGCAGATAACCTGGCCCAAAAGGACCAGGGGTGGAGATTGCAATGGATCTGTAAATTGTTGTAAGCCATGATTTGAGCTGTTTCTGGAATTGGTGTTTCAGGAATTACTGTAACAGGCACCATTCGACCCAACACAGGAGAAGCCTCCCAAGAAGCAGTTGCAGGGCAGCAGTGACCTGACCTGAGCTGCCTTTGGTGCCCAAGAACTCCCCCCCCACAGCACCTCTGCTGTCCTGAGTGACCACCAGAACAGACGGAGCTCAAAGTCACGGACCAAATGAATTCAACAGGCATTTTGTTGATGCTTTATAAACATTTTCCAGAGTGGTCCATAGACTAAGGGAATGATATCCGTGTGTTATGTCAAAGAACGGGAAGGGGGGTGGTGGGTATTGAAGTTGTATTGAATAGTGGGGGACCTGGGATGGTGTAAATGGTAGGGAGCATGAGGTGCAATGTGCTGGGTTTGGCCGGGGTAGAGTTACTTTTCTTCCCAGTGGCTGCTCTGCGCTGTATTTTGGATTTGTGCTGAACACAGGGTTGATAATATAGAGATGTTTTTGTCATTGCTGAGCAGAGCTTGCACAGAGCCAAGGCCTTTTCTGCTTCTCACACTGCCACGCTGCCAAGGAATTTGGTGGGGAGGAGACATGGGCAGGACAGATCCCAATTGACCCAAGGGATATTCCATAGCAGCAGTGCTTGGGGTGGCCTGGGGTGGCCTGGGGTGGCTTGGGGTGGCTTGGGATGGCCTGGGTGGCCACTGCAGAGGGGGATGTGTGTGGAGGATGGCATGTGTCCGTGTGGATGCAGTGCTCCACAGGCAGCTCTGGGGAGGGGAGGTGGTGCAGGGTGAGGCTGAGCACAGGAGGCTTCAGCAGGGGTTTCACCTGGGTCCTGCAGGATGGCTGGAAAGGGGGACAGATGAAGTGCACAGAGGGAGTTGTATCTCAGTGTTTGCAGTTTCCTGCTGCCAGCAGGCAAATCACCAGCCTTACAGGACCTTAGAGGGAAGATGGGGCAAGACTGCTTACAAGAGCATGTGGTGACAAGGCAAGGGGGAATGGGTTCAGATTCAAAGAGATTAGGTTTAGATTAGATATTAGGAAGAAATTCTTCCTAATGTGAGGGTGGGGAGGCCCTGGCACAGGGTGCCCAGAGAAGCTGTGGCTGCCCCTGGATCTCTGGAAGTGTCCAAGGCCGGGTTGGATGGGGCCTGGAGCAACGTGGGATAGTGGAAGGTGTCCCTGCCCATGGCAGGGGGTTGGAATTGGATGATCTTCAAGTCCCCTTCCAACCCAAACCATTCTATGATTCTGTGACCCTTCAGAGCAGACAGCTGCAGGTGTCCTGTGGTACCCAGGAGCCCTTGGCTCCTGCAAAGCAGCTTGAAGAGCGTCAGAGAGAAGGCAAAAACATGAATGCTTTCATAACAGTGCCTTGTGCTTCCTACAAAGCATTTTATCCCAAGAATGCCAAGTGTTTTGCAAGATCTTAAATAATTAAGCCCTAGAGCAGTACCACGCAAGACAGAAATATCTCTGTCCCTCCTAAAATTCATCTGTCTGGGATGGCCCGCACTGGGAGCTGATGGGCAGGAAAGGAAAGGAACAATTACCGTGAGCCCAGTGCTCAGCACGCTCAGAGGAAATCCTGAGCTGGGGTTTCCCTGGGACACCCCCAGTTCTGCAGGGGGGATACTCCACCATTACTGGGATAGGAGGCTGTGCAACAGCAGTTCTCTTCCAACCTTAGTTTTGTTCAGGGTTTCGCTGGAATGCTCCTGGGTTTTGTCCCTGGTCCCGGAAGAGCCGGGCATGGCACATACGTGGAGAACAGTCCTCCTCTGTCCAAGGGCTCTAAACTGCACGTGTGAGCTGCCTCGAGCCCTGTGACTGATGCTGGAAGCTCCCTGTGTCATTGACCAAGGGGTCTGGACTCAAGCAATCCCAAACTCCACAGGCCACCCACATGATCCACCTAGAGCCCTTCTGCTGGCACTGCCTCACAGCCAGCCCTGACCCGCGGGACCTGCTGGAATCAGACCCTTGTGGAACTGTACCCTGGCCATGGGCAGGGCCCTTCCCTTGTGCTTGTGAATCCCATGGCACAGCACGCAGGCATCGCTCCCTGTGATCGAGGGCTGTGCCAGCCCCTTCCCAGCCAGCCCCCCGTTGCTGCAGACTGACATCTTATTTCCAGATGCCTCAGCAGCAATTTAGCAGCTCGGGGGCACAGGAAAAGCCCACCTCTGTCTTTGTGGGTGTTCAGGTTTGTTTCCAACACTGGCTTTCCACCTCCCAGCAGCGGGACCCGGGTCGTTCCAGCCTTGTCTGTGCTGGAGGGACATGGCACGGCAGCTTCTGTGCCTGAATTCCCCTTTTCTGGTGGGAACAGCATCGCTGCTGTGTTGCCACACAGCTCCGGAAAAGCCTCCTGCTGCTTAAGGCACAGGCACAGAAAGGTGATGGAGGGAGGGAGGTGAAGGCTGAAATCACTCGAGGATATATTGTAAGCAGCAGCTGAGTTTGCATCTGCTGCTCCGAGCCAGCAACTCGGTGGGCTGCCCAACTCCAGGTGGGCTCTGGAGTTTAAACTTCCCAAGAAGGAATTTGGATGTGCAGTCCTGACAGCATCCCTCAGCTGCAGGACCCCTGTGCCCCTGCTGGGACAGGCAAGGGGACAGTTCTGTTCTGCAGCAATGCACTGGCACCCTCTAATGACACAGTTGTGAATATTCGGGGCGGCCTGGGTCGCTCCTGCAGCCCCTCCTGCCGTGCTGGTGCTGCCTGGTGCTCTGCTCACAGCTATTCTGGAGCCTTTGGCAGGGCAGGGCTGCAAGCTGGGCTCCCCCTTCTCCACCTGCTCTGCTCTCAGTCCACACCTCAGCTCCCCTTTGGCGCTGCAATTTCCCAGGGTGCAAACGTCAGGGAGAGAGCGGGGAGGGTTTGTGGCTGTGCATTGCTGTGCCAGGTGAGCTGCCAGCGAGCACTCCGTTCCCATCCCTCAGCCCCAGCAGCAAAGCCAGCTGTGGTTGCCCCTACACCACTGCAGCCCCAGGAGGGCTGGCAAGCCTGTGGTTGGGTCCTGTAAGCCCCATTTTGGCCACGCTGCCCAGGCTGGCTCAGGAGGCCCCTTTACCCCCGTTTGTCCTGCATCAGAGACTCTGGCACCGTTTGCCAGCTTGGTTGCTCCAATCTCTCCTTTCCAGCCCACTCTGTGGCAAAGCCAGAGAATGTGCCACTGAATTGGGATCACACAGTCGTGGAATGGTTTGGATTGAAAGCAGCATTAAAGCTCATCTCGTTTCACCCCCCTGCCATGGCAGGAACACCTCCCACTAGACCAGGATGCTCCAAGCCCTGTTCAATGTGATCTTGAACACTTCCAGGGATGGGGCAACCACAGCTTCTCTGGGCCTGACCGCCCTCACAGGGGAGACTTTTTCCCCAATATCTAATCTAAATCTCTCCTCTCTTAGTTTAAAACCATTCCCCCATGTCCTATCACTCGGTGCCTGTGTAAAAGGTCACTCTCCTTCTTTTTTATAAGGCCCTTTAAGTACTGGAAGGTGACAATGAGTCCTCAGCTCGCTCAACTTCATCCCCAATGATGCCGAACCTGATGAGAACCTGAGCTGCACAATTGTCTTCTTGGTGACATCGTGCCGTGGCCAACAGTCCGGGTGTCCAGTGTGGGCTTCGGACACGCACAGCAGGGCACTGTGTCCCCTGAGGAAGTTCAAGGGAGGGGAGGCTCCTCTCCAGCTGCCCCAGCCCCACCGAGCCCCTGCTGCCTGGCTCTGGGAGCCCAACCGGGTTCAATTTGCTCAGCAAGGATGGTTCAGCCATGCTCAGCCATCTGGCGGGACCTGGTGGCGGAGCCTGCCACGATGGCAGGCAGCAGCTCTCTCGGCACGGAGAGGGCAAACACAGTCAGCTCTTCCCTGGGTGTTGTGCAGGTTGACAAAAGGCTCTGGTGCCCTGGAATGGAGTTTGGCCATTGGGAGTAGCAGGGCAGTGCCAGTGCTGTCCTGCCTAACTCACGGCCAAAGCCAGCATCTTCCTACCTCAGCTGGGAGAAAAGGAAAGAAGCTGGGGAATGGCCCTAGCAAAACCAGGACTGTGGGTCCTTGGACAAACAGGCCAATGTGATCCTGAGCAGTGAATCAACAGCCTGAGCAGGGCCAGGGCCAAGAGCTCCCAGGGAAGCCTTTGGCTCCTCTGACAGACATGAGGACTGAGCTCTGGTCCGTGTCCCAGGGCACCCGTCCTCTCCTGCAGGAGCTGCCCAGCACTATCATCCTCCCAGGAGACATGCCCAGAAACCTCTCCCCTCGAGAGTGGGTGGTTGTAGGGAGGCTGGGCAGGGCTTTGGGGACTCTGCACAAACAGGAGCAGAGGGGTAGGACGGGATGGGGACGGGGATGAGGTAGGAACAGAACGGGTATGGGATGGGGCTCGGGATAGGGAGGAGTATGTGAAAAGAGTGGAGTAGGATGGGAATAACGGTGAAAGGGATGGGATGGGATGGGGATTGAGGTGGGGTTAGATGGGGTAGGGAAAGGGATGAGATAAAGATGGGGAGTGGGATCGGGATGGAGAGGAAAGGGGGAGGAGGTGGGATGGAGGTGGGGAGGGGAAGGAATAGGGCTGAGATAGAGCCTATAGATAGGGCTGAGGAACGGGGCTGTGACAGAGCTGGGGAGAAGAAGGATGGGAAAGGGGAGAGGAGAGAATCAGCTCTCGTTCAGAGAGCACACGTTCAGGCAGCAGCTCGCACTCGCTCAGCCACATTGGCCACAGCAGCTTTGGAGAGCACTGAATGCCTTTCTCTTCTGCTGCTGTCCCAAGGGGCTGGGCTGCTCCGCCAGCCAAATGTACCAGCAGGTTTTTATTTTACATTTATTTTCCTAATGGCTTGGGTGGCCTGAAAACTTGAGCAGTGAATTGTGACTGCTCAAGAGTGGGTAAAAATCCACACAATGGCTGTGCACTGCAGTGTGGCACCAGGGATGAGTCACTGAAATTGCAATTAGGGAAGAAAATAACAGCGGGTTTACAAGCTCCTTTCCAGGAGCATTGCGCTTCTCCGGAATGACAATGGCTCCTCAGAGGGGTTTGTGAGACATTGCTCCACGTCAAAAAAGACATGGAACTGGAGGAAGTGGTAGCTGATGTAAAACAGTTTCACAATGAAGGGAGGAAGGAAAAACAGCGTTGGTTTTCACAGTGACAGCATAGGTGCTTTGGGAGGGGCATGTGGGGCGAGCAGAGGAAACCACAGCAAACCCAGGGATGTGGGACAGCGGAGTTGTGCCCTGACATGGAGCCCAAGGTGATGCAGGTGCTCTGGGCAGAAAGGGCACGCAGGGAAGGAGGCCCTGGGAGTGACAGGGAGCCCATGAGTGTCCCCCCCTCAGCTTGCAGCACCTCGCTGGAGAGAACCCCAGCAGAGCACAGCAAACACGGAAGATGCATCACCCTTGGACTGCTGGAGTCCTGGAAAGCAAAAGTCAATCTTTTGTTCGTCTCCCAACAGCTTTATTTCATCTTTCCAGAAGGGTACAGACCGCTCTGCAGTGAGCAGGAGTGGTAAAGCACCGGGCAAAGGAGCTCCACTGGGAACGGGCACAGATGTAATCTTTGTGGCCTTGTACCAGCATCGGGTGTCAGCGAGTCCTGGGGAGAGGCTGACCACAGCCCTCCAGGCCACACGGTGCCAGCGACACTTCTGACTTCTATCCCCTGTTTTTGCAGCCGCCCCAGCTCCAGGAGGAAAGGCCAGCAGCTCCCGGGGGCTCGTCAGGGCTCGGGCACGAGGACTCGGTGTGCATCCATCGGGCTTGGCTTCACTCCGAGGTCAGCAACTGCACAAGAAACTCTGCAAAAACAGGGCCTTGGGGATCCCAATCATCCCTGGCTTCTTGGGGAGCAAGGCAGAGGTGCTTGGTCTCTTCAGCTTCACTGACACAAGGGAAGACCCAGTCCTGGTCAGCACGGGCTGAGATTCTGGAAACAGCTGCCATTTGGCTCCAGGAGGTAAAAACATGGAGGGTCTACAGCTGGTTAGACAGGTTTGGGCTAAAAACACCCTGTCTGGCTGCTGAGTCCTAGTGGAGACTGGAGGGTCAGGTGCCTCAATCTGAAGGTCATGAGCGAGTCAGGGACTGCAGACTTCAGAATCCCGAAGCGAAGGAGGGTGAAAAGCAAGAGCACAACCCTGGACTTCGTGAGAGCAGCCTTCGGCCTCTTCATGGGTCTGCTTGTAAGAGTCCCATTGGATAAGTACCCAAAGCCTGCAGGAAAGAGAACATCACTCCTGTCTTCAAGAAGGGCAAGGAGGAGGATCTGGGGAACTACAGGCTGGTCTGCCTCACCTCCATCCCCCTGGACTGGGAACAGTTAATCCTGGATGTCATTTCCAGGCACACGAAGAACAAGAAAATCATCACTGTTTGATTCCCCATGTGGAAGGCCACACCTGGAGTGTTGTGTCCAGTGCTGCTCTTCCCAGCACAAAGAGAGACTGGAGAAACTGGAGACAGTCCAGTGGAGAGCCACAGAGCTGGTGAAGGGCCTGCAGCATGTCTCATGAGAGAGCTGGGATTCCATCACCTGGACAGTGAACTCTGGGACTGAGCCCAGCCAGGGAAGAGCAAAGTAGGCACAGCACAGTTTGCAGAATAAGATGATTTATTGTATGGGCCAGAAGAAATGTTTAGTACTTAAATAACTGCTTTAGCCTATATTTAAACAGCTACACAGCTCCTTTGAATTTTCAGAGCTGCTTTGAGCTGAACTACTCCTGTGGGACCCAGAGTTTGTTGAGCTGCCTGAAAGAGAAATTAGAGGTCAGCTTTGGGCAACTTTGTTTCGCAGTCCTGGGCTGGTACTTCACACACACACACACACACACACACACACACACACACGCATTTCATGTGAGCGTCTCATCTGAGTGCCAGGAGCTGCGCACACAGAAATGAAGCATTGTCAGCCTTGCCCCTAATTTATGAGGCTTTCAGGCAGCCAGTTCCTTCCTGCAGAATGAAAGCTCCTGGCAGAGCAAAGGCGGACAGGAGGGGTCACTCCTCCTTTTGCTGTCAAACCAACCCACAGTAATGTGTGACCCACAGGTGACAGCTCTGCGCCTTCCTGAGTGGAAGCTTGGGTGGCCACTGCCACCTAGGGGGCTGAGCTGGGGGCGCTGAGAACGTTTCCTGGAGGGCTCGGTGTGAGAGAGGAGGGATGTGAGCAGGGGCTTGGACTGTGCAGTTTAAACACGTGCAGCCCACACGTGGGGGGCGAGTGAAGAGGCTGGCGGGTCGCTGTGCCTGGCTGCAGCCCCTCTGGGCCCCTCTGCCCTGGGGCCGGAGGGAGCCCCCGGGATGCTCCATCCCACCGGCACAGCCCCAACATCTGCCCAGGGGCTGCAGGATCCCAGACCGGGGGTGGATTCCCCCTTAGCCTCACTTTTTCTTTGCATTTCCTCCTTCTCCCCCCTCGTGGAGCAGAGCAGGAAGAGTCAGTGTGGATGTGCCAGGGAAGGTGGGTGGCACAACCTCACCATTAAAATACCTGTTTCACGCTTAAGGAACGGTCCAGACTGGATTTTGATCCAGCTGTGGACATGGCACATCTTTTCTGCCGTATCCCCCTCCTCCCCACCAGCAGTTGAAGCTACTGTGCAGGTACTTCTGATGCTTTTTTCCTAAGGAAAACATAATGGCACTGTAAGATATTTTACAGCAATTAAAGAGAGCAGTGAGTTGCAGAAGGAGTTTCAGGAAAGGCAGTGTTATAAAACCGGTTTTCTGCGGCGCCTCTGGGGGCTCGTACCTCGGCTGAGCTGTCACTGCAGCCTTGCCGTGCTGGGGCAGCAGCTTCAGGGGTCGTTCTCCTGCCTGGCCAGCCCTTTTCACGCAGCGCAGGGGAACTGGATCACCCTGGTATCTCACGCATACGGATTTTTACTCAAACTGGCCGAAATAGCAACGCTGGTGGGGAAGGACGGGGACGGTGACAGCGCCCGAGCATCCTCAGCCGAGGCAGTTCTGCTGCCGGATGGGGCCGGGCAGGACGGATGAGCTGACACGTGGGCAGCAATCTAGGCCAAGTGCTCAGCTCCAGGGCTGTCCTGGCCTGCAGCAGGGATGGAATCAGGGACACGCCGAGGATTCTGCTGCAAAACCCGGCGGTGAAGCGGGATGGGAAGCGCCTGTGCGTGAGCGGGGGCTGGCGGAGCAGGGACTGCCCTGCCCCGGCACAGATGCCCCAGGGAAGATCGCAGGGGGACCTCGGGCAGAAGGGAGAGGAGGAAATCCCCACAACGGCACGGGGAGCTGCCACCAGAGGGCACTTAGATACTGCTCTTGCTGAACGAATGGTGTTCCCTAGCGAGACGCCAGCTCCGGATTGCCTGACAATGCACATCTAAGCCTGAGTCATTGCTGGCACAGAAAGCAAAGGAAAGCACTCAAAAGGCATTTGAGAAGTCATGCATGAATGGGAGTTTACTAGCAGGACACAGAGGGTTGAACTTTTCTTTCAGGCCCTTTCAGAGGGGTCTGCCGCGGGGTCTCCACCCTGCCCAGCCCGGCGAGGTGAGCAGTGCAGCGCCAGACCCCGACCCATGCGGGCCCCACAGGGCCTGGCACAGGGCAAAGAACACTGCTCGCCCTCCATCCTGCTCGCTGCAGATATGTCCTGTCTGCTCCTCACTGCAAGTGCTGGGACAGCAGTTACAGCCCTGGCAGGGATCCTGCTGTGGTGCTCACCTGGCACGTCTGTGCCCTGCTTTGCATGCCAGAGTTGGGCAGAGGTTGAAATATTACATGTTTCTGGGAAAATTTGCAGGGAATAGGTAAGGAAGGAACTGTGCAGGATTTGGGTGGGTGCCAAATAAAGCCTGCAGGAGTGAAGACAGCCATGGACTGCAGGTGAGGACAGCCAGGTAATGAAGATGGAGAACCACTTCATGAGGATGGAGGAGAAAAAAACTTCCATCCTGGTGCTGAGAGCAAGCCACAGCACCCTGTGCATGACCCAGGACGTCTCAGAGAGGCACCCTGGGGCTCAGGGTAGGATGTGGGAGGTGGGGGCTTATCCAGGGTCGTGGTGCAGCTGCAGGTCTTGGTGCCGTGCTTGCAGACCTGCTCTGAGCACAAAGAGCTTCATGAGGAACCCGGGGCCAAAGCTCGAGAGCTGGGAGTGCTGCAGGTGTAGGTGGTGGAGAACTGAAGGAGGGTGGCCTCTAGAGAGGAAAAGCTGACTGCAGACAACAGAAAGCTGGTGCTCTGCTGGTAATGTTAGTGACTCCTGCAAATATCTATAGAAAATGGGTTTAACCCTACAGGGCCCCAAGGCCTCACGGGAGAATACTCCCAGCACCCTGTGCCCTGAGAATCTCACCTGGCTGGGCCCAGGGTGCTGGGAGGACAGGAGCAAGGCTTGCTTTGTGATGCAGCATCTCCCAGCGTGTCCCGGGATCATCTTCCCAGTGATCCTCCTGCCTTTGGAGTAGCCAGAGGCCCATCCTGGGCTTTGCAGCGGGATTTCCCAAGCTGAGTAATATGAACCCTGTATCCTTGGGAATTGCTTCCAGCGGACACGGGAGAGCAGCACGTGGGCACCTCTGACCGGGTGGGGTCCGGGAAGAGGAGCGATGGTGTGGGGAGGCAGTGGGGTCCCCATCTGTGGGGCTCTCCCATCACGACCTGCCTGGCACGTGCCCTCCTCGCTCCAGCCAGGGCTGTTGCCTGTGCCAGGACCGGGTTCCCTCATGCTCTTAGGTTCGGTTGATTATTTGCAATTAGCACTAATTAGTGTCTCTTTTGACAGTGCCTTGTCCTTGCCCCATCACGCTGCAGGCTGGGCCCATTTCCTCCTGAGGCACCTCCACTGCTCTGGGCAGCGAAGTCAGAGGGTGAATCTGGGGCTCCAACTCGTTGTCCTGGAGGACCTGCCCCTAGGGGCTTCAATTTAGGGGGCATCTGGTGCATCTTAGCTTTCCTGGGGGCTCCCTGGTTTGCTCCAGCTGTGCTGCCCAGGCAGTTATGGTTGTTCCCCAGAACCAGATACTGAGAGTGATATCATGGGGTTTCTTCAGCCACTGCTGGCAGAACGAGACTGTGGGGGCACTGCTGGGCAGCCCTGCCCTTTCCCAGCACCCTGGAGCCATCCCAAGCTCTGTCAGGGGGCTGAAGCCACAAGGCTGGTGGGCACAGGGGGGCTGGCAGTACCCCCTGTCCTCGGGATGTTAAACCCAGCTGGGGGTTGGTGCAAGAGAGGTCTCAGCAGACAGACAGATTTGTTAAAGCTGTCCTACCCTCTGGGAGAGTGAGCTGGGGTGGCACTGAGGGGGGCAGGATGCTCCTGGGAGAGATGCCCTGCTTCCCTGGAAGCAAGCCCGGGACAGACAGAGAGGAACCCTCAGCCAGGAAGGATGTAAAAAACCATTGTGAAAATAATATATCATAGAATCACAGAACCACAGAACATGCTGAGTTGGAAGGGACCCACAAGGATCATCAAATCCAACTCCTGGCCTTGCACAGGACACACCAACAATGCCACCCTGTGCCTGAGAGTGTTGTTCCAGATCTCCTTGAGCTCTGTCAGGCTTGGGGTCATGACCACTGCCCTGGGGAGCCTGTTCAGTGCCCCACCACCCTCTGGGGGAAGAACCTGGTTTTTGTGAATGCCAATGCAACCCCTAGAGAATTGTCCACTAAACCCACAGTATTTTATAGCTGATTAATCTAATAGGCTGCACAGGAAAGTATTATCACCTCCACCTCCCCAGGCTTGGAGCCTGATTGCATCAAACATAAATCTTGTAAAATGGATTTGTACTTTTCTTTGGGCTTTATTTTAGAAAACGAGCATTTTATTTAATCTCACAACCATTCAATATGTCAGGGAGAGGAGGAAGCTCTGGGCAGAATTAAAGTGCATCGCATTTGGGCTGGGGTCATTTTGAGGGGCCGGAGCCTTGCAGCACGTGTGGTCTTCATGCACCGATGAGGAACCTCTGTGCCAGCCAAAATCAGTTGGGAAACCAAAGGAAGGCCCCGTTCCTGTCAGGAGGTGTTGGGAAAGCAGGCGCAGGGAAGGCGTGGTGATGGTTTTGTTCGGATGCCGTTGGGTTTGGACACAACTTCGGTGGATCTTTGCGCTCATGGTTGTGTACATCTGGTTGGAAGCAGAGCTCAGGTCTGCCCAGGAACTGCTGAAATCCCCAAATCCTTTGCGCTTGGCTGGATTAGAGACCTGAAAAGCTCTGATATGTAGTTTTTCAATACTCACAACGGTGTGGTTTGGTGCTTAGTAAATAGCTGTTTGACAGCAGAACTCACAGCAGCTGGCTTCACTCACCCTTTAGAGATGCTGAAATTGGAGAAAAAGATTTAAAAGGCAGAAAAAAGGAAAAGGATTAAAGAAAAGCTGAAAGGAGGCAGAGTCAGAAAAGACACAGGCACCTTTGGAGAGCCAAATCCACCTGCCAAAGGGCACGAGGTGAGGGCAGGGAACCCTGCAGGTTGCCAGGGGTTGGAGGGCAGGACCTGCTGTTCATCTCTTCCCTTCTCTGATGTTTGGGAGAACCAAAGCCCCGGGTTGCCTCCATCTCCTCTCACCCCCCGACCCAGACCTTTTCCTTTCCTCTCCACATCTTCCTGGGGCACCCTGTGCTGAGGTGAGGAGTGCTGGGTTTGGACACGGCTTGCTCAGGATTACCTACTAAAGCGAGTGGAAAACCAGCTTTTTACCTCACTTGAAAGCTGTTTAAGCCAAATGTTCCTGTAGGGACATTAGGTGAGAATCACCACACTGTTTTGAGCAGGAAATCAGCTTTTCTAGAATAGACAGAGAAGCATTTTGTAGCCAAGCTTCTTGGTCAGATATTGGGACGTGGCTCCAGCCCGGGAAAATGGGCTTCCTGCAGCCTCGTGGAGGAGTAGTCCCTGAGCCCCAGAAAAGCCCTGGAGACCTCTTAGGCAAAGGAAAGGTGCTGAGCAAAGGCTTGGCTGGTGAAATATAGGTGTGGAGGGACAGGGCAGAGGCAGAGCCTGCTGCCCCAGGCTGACACCGGTGGGTGTCCCCTCCTGGCACTGGCTGCTGTCAGAGGGGCTGTAAATAATTACCATTAATATTCTACTTGAGCTCAAGGCCCACGTGCTGGGCGTGCACAGGAAGCTATTATTATTATTATTATTATTATTATTATTATTATTATTATTGTTATTAGATGAGTTATTCCTTTCAAAAGAGCAGCGTCATTAAAGAAAATTGCAGCTAGCTCTGCTTTTCCCCAAGGAGCAGGTCTGCCGAGGGCTCACACGTGTGAAGTGGTCTCTGCCGTGACCCTGCTCCACAGATGGTTTGTATTTTTCTGAATCACTGATTCCCCTTTTGTGTCAAGGATCTGTCTGGGCAGAAAGACCCCAGGGGGCACAACTGGAAGGTGAAAAAGGTGAAAAGCCAGTTCTGCTCTGACTGAAGCTGGGCCCCAACCCAGCTCTACACGAGAGGGGCCCAGCACTGCCCTGCCTTCCTCATCCTCCTCTTCCTCAGGCACCCCTTTCTGAAGAGGCAGAGAGGTACATCCAGCTTCACCCAGCAATGGTGCCCTCACTCAGGTCCAGCGGTCCTGGCTCCCAGGCAGTGATTGTGTGTGTCTGCCCGGTGCCAGGGCTCAGGCTGCACCTCTTCCAACCACCTGCACGGGAGTTTGGGAGCCACCCACTCTGCTCATTTGGCAAGGACCTGACCTGCACGTGTTCCTGGCAGGACTGGGCTGAGGCTTAGAGGTGAGCTGGGGTGCTGGCCCAGGAGTCCACGAGAAGCCTCACTGGGCACATTTGTGGTATGAAGTGAAAAAGAGCACTAGAAATTTATCCTTCATCTGTCTTCCTGACCCATCCCTGGGACACTGAGATTTCCCTTTCAGCAGGGGGTGAACAACTGGGAGACACACAGGTCACCAGTTCCCCAGCCCGAGGTTCATCTCCTCCTCCCCAGAGGGGCTCGGGTAGCAGGTGAGATCTCCTAAGAAGCTCATCAGGCATCCCACTACCCACCATGGCCAAAAACAGGGCAGAAGACCATGTTGTAGGGAGTGAGTCTGCGTGAAAGCCAGCATAGCACAGGACACCCTGCCCAGCACGCTCCCAGTTCGGTGGCACTGGGCGCTGGTGGTCTGGAAACAGACCAAGAGACCACGGGAGTTGAGAAGGTCTCTCTCCTGCCTGTTCCTTGTGGCATCTCCTGCTGGGGCCAAGGGTGGTGCCAGCTTTGTGCCAGCACACAGGCAGTCAGGTTTGGTGGCCCTGAGACTGACAAATGGGGAAGTGGTGGTGGCCACCAGCAGTTCCGTATCTAATGGCCACGTGCCCACAGCTGGTTTGGGGGATGGACTGGGAAATCCCTCCCACTTCCCAAACAGCCATGGACGGGCGGCTCTTGCAGCCAGGGGCTGCACAGGCCATGCCAGGGATCCTTGTGTCCTAGCACTTGGGTAGGGACACCACGGCCTGTGGCTCAAGGCTGCGTGTCCTGGTTCCAAACGGGATCCTTCACTCGCTGAGACACTTCCTGGAGCCGGTCCCTCCTTGATCACCTTTCCCAGGTGTTTTGCTATTGCCCAAATGTTGGTGCTTCAGGAGCTTCTTTAGGTTCATGAATGTTTAGCCCTTAGCAGAGCCATGGATTTTTAAAATCAAAAAGTCATTTCTAGGTCACTGAATAACTACTGTTGCTGTCCCGACTGCACTAATTCCATCACAGAGAAGCAACCGCTTGCTGAGCAATCCTCGAGCTGCAGGCTGAAAATGAAGGGAAATTCAGCACAGAAAATGCAAGATTAGGGGCACTTAGTGCCACGGGCTATTGGGAGGAGAAGCAGGGCCAGGGGACACCAAGGCTGGGCACAGGGATTCCCTACATCCCCGCTGCTCCCCACGTGGGACTCAGCTCATCCTGCACACGATGCTGCTTTCAGTGAGCTTAGCACAGTGAGGAGGTGCCTGCAGCCCCTTTGTGCTGCACCTGCACCACAGGTCTGGGCTGCGGGGCTTTGGGTACACACTCCTTTCTTGCAGCCTCTGGTCAAAGCACCGTGTTGGTCACAAAGTCTGTGGGGACATCAGCGTTTGCTGTGAGCCAGGGCAAACCCTCACAGGGTGAGGGGCAACCACCAGCTGCAGGGAAAGCTGTTGCTGTTCATGGAATCATGGAACGGTTTGGGTTTGGAAGGGACCTTAAACTCCTTGCTCCACCTCCCTGCCATGGGCAGGGACATCTTCCTCTAGACCAGACTGCTCCAAGTCCCATCCAACCTGGCCTGGAACACTCCCAGGGGTGGGGCAGCCACAGCTCCTCTTATTGCTGCTAGAGGTGATTTTTTTGAGGAGAAACAGGATCTTTGAGCTGCATGGGATTATCTTGGGATAGATTCACTGGCTGGCAAAATGAGGGAGAGCATCACCAGCTGGTGGGGGCAAATCTGACCTCCCTCACTCATAAAAGCTTTAGGGACCCTCTAAGAGCAGGAATTGCTTGCTCTGGGGTGAAGCAGCTCCTCCTGTGCTTACGGGAGCCCAGAAGCTACACTGGGCCACCGACTGCCCTTGTGATGGCCAGGATGTCATTCCATCCCCCAGCCAGTGCAGCATGCAGAGCGTGGCAAGGTGCTTTTCCATGACCATTCCTGGGAGATACGCTGCAGGTTCATTCATTCCATGACCAAGGTGAACAGCCTCAACTGGGAGTCCTTGCGGGCTGTGAGCTGTGCTGGACGTTACAGCCACTGTTACTGTCCATCTCACACAGCAGGGCAGGGAGAGGCACTTTGGGCATCTCCTGCTTCCAGTTTTAGTACAGTTGAGTCCTTTGGTCAGTCCTGGAAATGTTTGCTCTGGCTGTGATGGATGCAGGCTGGCTCAGGGAGACACCTCTGGGAGGAAGAGCGAAGGGAGGCACAGGGAAGCGTCTGTTGTAGGGTCAGTAGGGCTGAGCTGGGCTCTGCTGTTCAAAACCAGCCCCTTCCTCTTTCCCACTGTGTTTACGGCTCTCCCAGGGCATTGTCAGGGTCAAGCTCTTCCAGGCATCCCTTGGCACTGAGCTTTGGCTGCCTCGTGGACGCTGCAGGTTCAGCAGCCCCTGCCTGATGGCGCCCTGGGACAGGCAGCTGCCTCCGAAGGCTCTGGGGCAGCTGGACACGTCTGTGTCCCAGCTTGCCCAGGGGGTGCAGAGCAATGGCTCCCCAAGAGTCACGCTGCCTTCCTCCTTGCCTGGCAGCAGAAATCACCCTCTGTCCTTGCCACAGCTTTTGGTTCCCAGGCCAACTTGAATGCTGGGTATGTTGTAAAATTCCCCACTTTCAGCATCTCCGTATTTTAGACTTGGAGAAACAAATCCAGGACAAAATAATTCCAGTATTCCTTTTGCAGTTCCCATGCTCTGCTGGATTGAAAGGGAAGCTCTTAGGAGATGGATCAAGTTCATGTCTATGCCTCTTCATTGCAAATATGCATTCCTGGAAATCCAGAGCAGTCTCTATTCCCAACACCCACATGGCAGGACTGGGAAGGATTGGGTAACTACCAGTTGGCTTTTGAGTCACTTCTCCATATGGGCAGCAGTGATGGAAGCAGCAAAAATACCTTCTCTGTTTCCCTAGGTCAGGAATGCCACCCTGGGGCATTTCTTTTTATCTTGAATAACCTACTTCAGCCAGTTCCCAGAAAAGTCACAGGTTCTCTGCAATGCCAAGCAAACCAGCATGGAAGGAATTACTTTGGTTGGGAGCCATCCTGTGAGGCAAGGCCAGCTCAGGATGCCCCATATCTGAGTTACTGGAGCATTGCCCCATCCATTACAAACAATTTTGAGCAATTATTAACCCCAAAACTTTGTGACCAGTGTTTTTGTCTGACCTTTCAATTTGGTTTTTGCTTTAAACATTAAAATGAGCAGTGGAGACATGAGAGGCAGCGGGATCAATGCTGAGGGTCATTCCCATGTGCTATAAAGAGAGTGTTGGGTTTGGAGTGGGAAATTAAGCTAAAGAGGAAGTATTTTCTTCCGAAATAAGGGCCTTTCATGGCTTGGCAAGGTGTAGAGCAGCTGTTTCCTGCTTCTTTTCAAGCACCAGCCATTGGCCAGTGGGTATCAGCTTGGAGAAGCATCTGGCCCACATAAGTTTCCTGATGTTACTCAGACAAATGGAGCCATTTCATCAGTGTGCTCAATTCCCCCCAAACCAGAAAGCAAATTTCTAGGAATCTACTGCTCATAACCATGGGCTAGCTCACAAAGGAGA
The DNA here is from genome assembly GCA_013399875.1 of Gymnorhina tibicen. NCBI lineage: Eukaryota > Metazoa > Chordata > Aves > Passeriformes > Artamidae > Gymnorhina > Gymnorhina tibicen. The sequence continues at coordinate 446,486 of VXAZ01002023.1, read as the reverse complement.
GAGAGATGCGTGTAAATATGCTGTTCAGAGGAGTAAGTGAGAGCAGAATAATTTCCAGTGGAAACAGGGTGGTCTAATGGGCGAGCTGCTGGGGTGAAAGGCTCAGGGAGAGCTGGGGTGGTGCTGCAGGGCCCAGGGATGGATAGCTCAAACCTTTCCAAACCAGTGAGGGCGAGAGGAGAGGGCAGGGGCAGGGGAAGGCTGGGGGAGACGCTGTCCATGTACGTGGAGCAGGGTGCGGGCTCACCCCCGCCCAGCCAGCGGAGCGAGCCTGGGGTGGGACGGGAATCCTGCCCTGAACATGAAGCGTGAAATCCGTGTCCAACAAAAAATTTCAGCTGGTGCATAATGTAAGCACCGGATGGGTTTGCAGCCAGGGCTGTGGCGCTGAGAGCACTGAATTAAACATGGGGTGACTCAGCGCTCGTCCGCGCCAGCCCGGGAGCGGGGAGCGCGGGGACAGGTGCATTATTGATAGTTTCATTTTCCCCACGTCCCAGCGCCCGCCGGAGGAGCGGCGTCTGCGGCGCTTAAAGGGGGACACGGTGTGGCCAGACTCGGCACTTGCAACGCCTGCCCGCTCCTCCTGCTGCTCCTGGTACGGGGATTTCTGCATCCAGCCTCTCCCTCCTGCCGCTCTCCGCCTGCAGCCCCTCCGCCCCGGGCAGGAGCCCCGAGGCAGGGCAGCGTCTGCCGCATCCTCCGCCCCCGGAGCTCCAGCGAGCTGTGGGGCTGCACAGCCGGGTCCCCCGCGCCACAGAGCGGCCCTCGGGGCTCGGAAGGGGTGGAAGCCCCTGAATTTGCCTTTGGCCTTGCTGATGATCCAAAGCCCTCCTCTGCTTCAGCCTTGCGGACCCACAGGCCCTGAGCAGGGGCGCAGGGCGGGGAGCACGGGGTGTTCCGGCGGCCTTGGAACAGCAGGAAGCGGGACCAAGCCTCGCTGGAACCGAGTTTGACGACTCATTACCTCACAGGATGATGTTTTCCTTCTATCCCGATGCTTTCTCGCAAAACCCATATCCTGTCTCTGCAGGCTCCAGGCCGCAGCCCGGCGAGAGCCGCGGGCGAGCGGCAGCGAGAGCCGCAGGGCTTTGGGCTCAGAGCATCCTGCTCCGGCTCAGCTCTTTGGGATGGGGAGGGACAGCCTCACGGAAGGGCTTGGAAAACGTGAGCTAGCGCTCCTGTCAGGCCTCGCAGGGAGAGGCGTGCTCTGCCTCTTCCTCAGAACCTAATTTGAACCACAGGGATGCAGTGAAAAAAAAAACCCTGCTTTGGAAGATTTTTAAAGAACAGCACGAACTAAAAAAGCAGCTGCCAAAACGGATTTCCATTATTAAAAATCAGCACTGATAAGAGCCATCTTAGATCAAATAATTTATTTAGTAATTCCATGTAAACACTTCAGATTTACTAGCAAATACAATGCTTGCTGTTCTTTTAAATAGATCATTCAAAAAATAAGAATCTATTATTAATGGCAGGTTGACTAGAGATCTCCATACTACTGTACAATAAGGAATTGGTTTTCTAATGGATTTAACATCTCACTTTTTCTTGTTCTGCATTTGCTTTACACAAAGCCCAAAGGACACAGGTTTGAACTGCTCCCTGACGATGCCACTGCGGCCCGGGGTGTTTTGGGGAAGGTACGCAGGCAACTCCTCCCATCCTGGCATTGGTGTGAGCTGATGTGAGGGTGGCATGGCAGAGCTCGCGTGAACACTGTTCACAAACACACGCCTTTTCGGTCAGAAAACAGACAGTGAACGGTGGAGAACTTCTCTTTGGGATGTATAAAAGCAACGAACTCCATCGTTGGCATTTACTTATCAACACAGCAGTACACATACACGTATCCACAGTCTGGAAAAGCATCCTATGAGCTGGAGAAAGCAGTGGTTCTGAGGCTTGGTACACCAGTGCACTAAAACCAAAAGAATGATACCTTCTTACATAGTCAAATGAAAAATAAATATCTTTATTTTCTGCCTACTTTATTTCAGTTTTCAAATAAATTTTAAATAAATCTGTACAAAGTATACTGTTACAGTATATATTTGTAAGTGAACTGAAATGCCTAAGTGTAACAACACTACAGGAAAGCAGTAAAGATTGGCACATCTCTAATCAAGATTAACTTTTACACTCAAAAAATACCAACGCCTGTGAAAACCCTCAAGATAATTTTGGTATTTTTATGCAATTTGCGTTGCAAACACATGACAGACCAATTCTTCCCTGCCTTGAAAAGAAAATCACTTCTCACGGTTTTCAGAGAACATGAACATCTTTATGATGCTAAAGGGACACCATCAGGTGAAAAGAGAGAGAGAGATTTCAATTTTTAAAAAGCAAACACTTTGGTCAAAAATTGTCAAGTTTGAGACTTTGTGCACTTTTGCCCATCTCCCCCAGCTCCGACTGCAGCCGGGGCCGGGGCCGGGGCCGGCAGGGCTGCGGGAACACCGCGGCTGCCCGGGCCCCTCGGAGCGGCCGGAGTTCCGCCCCTGCCCGGCTGCAGGGCTGAAGCTGCTCTGGCCAGGGACCCAAACCCTCAGGAGAGGAGCTGTTCCCCTTGCCGATCCGAAAGGAATTAACGTCAATGCCACAGGGCTGCATTTTTGCGGTTTCTTTTCCCCCCGAAAGCAAGAAGCTAAAATTGATCTGACAGTGTCCCTTTGCTCAAAATAAAGACTTCTGTGCTAGAGAGGTCAGGTACTGAAACGAACTCGTTCACAGGGTCAAAGAGCCAGGTACATCTCAAAATTCAAATTTTCAAATCCAGCTGCAGTTATTAGATTCATGAGCTCTCAAAACCTCCTAATATTTTGTTAAATAATTCCCAACTGGGAATTGGGGATAAATACTACAGATTAAGAGCGAGAGTTTTCTCTCTTAATCTTTCCAAAGATATATTCACTCAAAGTTTACATGCTGAAAGTTAATCTTACATTAGAATGTAATTGGCTGCAACATAAACCTATAAATAAATCAACTACCATAGATTAAACTCTGTTAAATATTTCTAAGTTAATAAAATATTGACAGTATTATAAAATTACAGTATTTACAATAAGAAAAATCTAGACTAATATATACCTTTAACAGATCTCTTCTCCAATTTGGGATTGCAACGGAATTATGAATATATGAACAATTTATTAGAAAGTTGCATTGCAATTATCAGGTTTTCCATTAGAGCTAGAGAGGGTGAGCTATCACTGCCTTTGGAAAAAACAAAAAGTGACTTCTGATGGTGGGGTGTAGCTTTTGAGTACCAAACTGGTAACAGGAGTCCTCCGCAAGACGTCTGAAGATAAGGTAGGACCAGCCTCAACTGCTCAGATTAAGGTTGTATTACAGAACTGCCAGCAATCAGAACCACCCAGGCTGCAAAAGGGGAGGAAAGGTAGTTTTCAGCTCAAAGTGCACAGCTGGAAGGGCTCCCCTCATTCTGGACTCCAACTAAGGCTGCAGGAGCTTGGATCTGCTCTCAGGAACGGCAAAGCCCTCGGCTCGGGGTTGGTGAGGAGGAAACGAGCCACGGTGCTCCTTAAAGGGACATGGTTGGGCTGCAGCTATGCCAAAAACACCCGTGTCAACCACGTACGACAAAACCAGACCGGGTGTTTGAGATCCTCTTTGACTTGCTTTTTTAGGAGGTTATGTTTTTTTTGGGGGGGGTCAGGGATGGGTTTTGGTTTGGCGATTTTTTTTTTTTTTTTTTTTTTTTTTTTTTTTTTTTTTTTTTTTGCGTTTTGTTTGCTCGGGGAGAAAAAAATTGGCTGGGACCGTGCTGTCGACTCATTTTCTATCCCTCATCAGGTTCTCTGTTTCTGGGGTATTAACAAAACATGCAGTGTTTGGGTGGCAAATACTTGTGGGGAAAAAGGAGGCTGCAACACTCCCAAGTCAATTTGTCTTGGGATAAACCAAAAGCAATTTGAGTCCTTAAAAATCGCCAGCTGCCTTTGGGGTCTCAGACACCCAGTGATGTCCTTTTAAGGATCAGATCTTTCACTTGCCCTTTTTCCCAGCCTCGGAGGAAGAGTTTACAATGAGTTTAGGAAGGGCCACGTTCACATTCTCTCCCTCCTCCCCACGTCACATTTGCTTTCTAGAAAAAAACGGGGGGAAAAGTAAGTTTCAAACTCCTTTCCCGCCCTTCCCTCCCCCAGTCCTGCTCTCTGTAAACCAGAAATGGCAGTTTTTAGTGTATCTTTTGGGATAAATTATTTTCTCAGCCCCAAGCCTGAAGATGCTAGTGAGAGACCTACAGCAGGCTTCAGAGAGGAGGAGCAATTTAGGGGTTTCTACCAGTTCCCGAGGTGGGCAGGTGGGAACACCTCTGTCCTTAAAAGCAGGATTTAAAATGGTAAAAGAATAATTTGTAAACTCGGATCTACATTACCAACAGAAGGCTCTAGGTCCTGCGGGCTCCAGTTCCCAGAGATGCAGAGCAGGAAAACTAGAAAGAGAACTCGGTACCTTTCAACCACCTGCTGGGTTGTACTGGGGGGGAGTGGGGAATGAGAGAGACAAAATGCCAACTGACCTTATAAACAAAGGTATGTTTAGGGCTTCTGGTTTCAGGAATAAACCGATATTTACTGGTAAAAGTCTGCCAAAAAACAAAAACAGAAACACAGGATTACTGGTAAATATTGGTTTATATGGAGAATTTAAAAAAAAAATAAAAAGAAAAAAATAAAAAAGAGATGTCATCGTGCTCCTGATCTCCACGTGCTCCCAGGCAGGACCCATGGCATCCCTGCACCCGTGGCCGTGTCTCTGGCACCCGGACACCTCAAACCAGAAGCCTTGTGTTGAGAGGAAAGTCATGTTTCTTTCCTTTACTCCCCTTAAACTACGTGTTTCTGGATTCCCCCCTCCCTCCTCTGCAAGGCTGGTCCTACGGGGGTTTGGCTCAGGAGATGGGAAGTCTGCTTCCAAAAGCACTTGGAAGTGAATTTGTACATAATATGGTATCTCAGCACAAGGCTGCTGGGGCCTGAGCCTCGGCTGCTCCCTGAGATACCATAAAATATACAAGACTGAGTGTATATTTTAAATAAAGCATTTTCTTGTAAGTGGCATAAACCCATTCATTTTATTTACATGCTTATTTATTTCCAAAAATAGAGTTGGTCCACATTGGACAAGAGAAATCAAGAAGCCATACAGTAGAAGAGTTAAAAGTCCAACATTTAACCAAAGTACAATGAAATTCCAGAAGTCTGCGGCTGACTTGAGCCACAGAAACATACACATGAGCCACACAGACACTTGTACATAGAGCATTATATTACCAATAATATTTGCAAACATGAGGTCAAGATGGCTAAAAACCCAGCAGGACTGACCCGGGGGTCCTGGCTGAACAGAAGTGGGTGCTGAGGGGCCGTCACTGCTGTGGGGAAACACAATTCTCCAGAGATTTTGCTTCACTTTCATTTTTTTCTTTAACTGAGAAAGCCCTAATTTTTCTGCCCTGGGGATCCAAATTGAGGACACGGTGAAAGCCAACCCCATGGAGCTCCCTAAATGCCGGGGTGCCGGGGGCTCGGACCTGCGGGATGGCGCGGATGCCGCACGGCATCGGAACCCCGCTGGAGGGCAAAACCCTGCCCTCTGCTACTTGGCCTTAAAGATCACCTGGAAAAGAAAAACTGGGGATTTATACCCTTGTGGTGTGCTGCGGGGCGTCTGAAAAAAGTCTGGATGGGGTTTGTCTTGAAAACAAGGATTTCCCTCCCTTGCCACAGGCAATTTTTGGCATTAGTTATTCCAGTCCTGTCTACCTTTCCTGGAAGACCACAAATATCCTAGAGGATGTTGCACCGACAGATGAGGGAATAACTTTTTTACGTTTAAAAAAAAAAAGAAAAAAAAAGCTTGGAGGATGGACAGCAGAAGAAAAAAAAAAACAACCAAATGGAAAAGATGCCTTATCTCTGCGTGAGGGCCCAGCTTGTCTGGGTATTTCCACGGACCTCACCAGGATAATATCTCAGTGTCTCCAAAAGATGGAAAAACAGACATAAATCTGTATGTTCTCCTGCAGAGAATCACAGCAAGTAAAAGGGGGAAGACAGTTGTAGCACTTCTGGTACTTCTACAAACCACCCACGACACGGGGTAGAACCACACGAAAAGGGTATAAATTAATTTTCCTTTTTCAAGTCATCTCTGACACTCACGCTATTAAGCCTAGTCCAATGTGAATGCTAGTACAGAGCTAATGTACAGAATACCGGTGATAATTATTGGTTAAATCCTAACAGGATTTAAAGGCGAGTATACTCAGTACATTTATTAAAAAACACTATTGCCAGAGCTCTGACAGCAGTTACACAAAGCAGCCGTGCAGGTCTCTACGAGGACGGAGCCTTTAGCACAAGTCGCTATGATCATCTGAGCCTGTGACAGACAACTCGATCTTCTAATTTGTTTCCTAGAACATTTCTAAACGCTGATGTGAAATACATTTTAAAACAGAGATGGGCCTGATCCTGTGCAGTTGGGTACGTACAACACACCCCAGTGAAACTCAAAGCCCAAATTCCTAAAGAGAGAGCACAAGAAATTGTTTCTTACATTGAATAACTATCATGCAAGCATACCACGACGGTTTTATATCGAGTACTTCAAAGTCAGCTGGTATAATTTAACTAGAAGTGAGCAATCTAATGGATTTCTAGGGGTAGGGACAAAGGTTGTGCCAGTGACAACCACCCGATTACCAGGGAGAGCAGCACAGGGACACGGCGGGGGTCTAACGAGCTGTGGTACGTTAGAGGTCTAACGAGAGGAGCTCCCGCTCAGCAGCCTCACAGACCTGCTCCTACACCTGGGACGGGCAGGATTCCTGTGGCAGGAAGGCTACACACCTTCACTTCATTTGCTCTGCTGCCAGAATCTGAGTTCTTCCTGAATGAGCAATTCGCTTACAGCCTGGCATACTGACGGAGCATTAAAAATTGCTTTTTTTTCCCCCTGTTGCCTGTTGCCTCACATGTCCCAGGGTCAGCCCCATGCTCACAGCACCAAACCTTATGCTCTTCTCAGCTTTCCAGCCATAGCCAGGCTGGGGTCACTTCTCCAGTATAACCCAACCACTCTGCTCCTTGTCTTTAAACATAAACTCTGACTGAAAGCCTCGCAGTGCCTGCAGTTATCCTGCTTCTATTGCAAACTCCAACAGCTTATCAAAGCACTCACTCTTTGGTACCATGATCTACTGGAGACAGGGAAGGTGGGAGAAGCCAGGGTATTTGCCATGACTCCTAGACTTTTAAGAAGCCTGAAACTAAGCCAGAGCAGTCCAAGTTTGCTCTGGCTGACACCAGTTACCTGTGGGTCCTCCTGGGTCTCTTGGGAAGAGAGGTAACACAGGTCTGCACATGCACACACACCAACAACCCTCCCTCAAGGACAGACCTGGACAAGAACTGGAAGATGCTGCCCAGACCTCTGTCCCTACTCCTTCCCCTTCTGCCCATTTTCAAAATCAAGAGTTTTTTCTTGGTAAAGATAAAAGAAAACAGAACGTACCCACAATATCAGCTATCCAGGCACACTCTGGGATCTGGCAGACCTGCAAGTTCAGCTCAAGGCAGGAACTGGGGGTGTTGCTTTCCAGGAGAAATATAGATGCCATATTACCCAGTACTCTGGGCTTGTTTCTCCCCTCAGATCAGACTTTGCAACCTGGACCTAGCAGTGTCCACCAGAAAAGTTCCATGAAAATCAAGCCCTCTCTACTCAGCAGCTTTGGGTTTAATGAACCCATTGAATGGAACTCATTGGCTCAAAGGCTGAAGATGCAGACTTGGAAGCCTTTAATCTCCTTCTCTAACTAGACTTTAGTCTCCCTTTTGCTCCCCAAGTGACAAATATCAACTGCAACCAAGGAAGGACTCCGTGATATTTCTCCTCTCATTACAAGCCTATTTTTCATCCTGCTGTTTGTCAATGTGTTCAGACATTCTGGTAGGTGCCCCAGCAAACCCGATTGATCATAGATTCAAAGAATGGATTGAGTTGCAAGGGATCACCTGGTCCAACCCCGTTTCTTTGCAGAAAGTATGTTGCTTTCCACCTCTCACACACGGAAGAGCTACAGCACTTCAGCTTCTCCTTCTCAAACTGGAGTTCAGGGTTGCTGATCTGCAATTCCCAGTGCCTTGATTAATACTTTAATTAAAAAAAATGATAACCTGACATTAGGATGTTATCTAGCCATGGAGAATACTAAGCTGTTTTCTGACAGCCCTGGTTTTGATAGTACCTTTAGTGTTTCAGTCCCAAGCTTTTCTAAAACCCCTTGATGCACCTGTTGCTCCTCCACTTGAATTTCCTACTTTGCTCCAGCATCTCTGCCTCACTTGAGCTTCAGAGGGAGGCTCCTTATCTCACCCAAAAGGATGAGGTGATGGACAGCAGGCTCTAAAACATGCCCTGTGCTCCAGTTTGACATGGAGGAGTTACTTCAGTGGCATGAAGTAGTGCAGGAAATGAATTCTGCCTTCAGTCCTGCACACCCAGATTTTCTCCCCACCCCTGTCTCCGATGTCCCTCAGACAGCATTGGCTCCCCAAGGCCCCCAGCTCTGCAAAGCCCCTCCTAAACTGCTTCATTTCCCGATCACGGTTACCTGCCCTACCACATGGTTCTTCCAGTCTGCTCCTCAAGAGTTGGACTTCTGTCCTTTGATGGAATTTTTCTGAACTCCAGAAGCCCCTTCCTTTATAACTATTTTTAACAACAGTTTCAGGGTTCTTCGCTCTTTCATGACAGAGTTCTGCCTCACCTGGATACCTGTAACCTTCCCAGGTATCTTTGGTAAGTCTAAGGACTTCATTTTTCTGATCTTCTCTTCTGCAGTATTTTGTAACACAAGACTCACTTTTAGTCCAGCACCTTCCACCCCTGAGAATGCTGAACCTGCAATTCAGTGACCCCCAGCTGGTCACTCTTAACAACTCACCAATAATTGTATCTTGAATCAGTTCTTACGTTTTAGTCCTAAACAAAGGCTAACTCTAGACCAGGCTGTTACGAGAAATGATCCTTCACGTAAATCAAGATGTTTGCTCACCAAAATGTTAGCCTGTTCCCTCCCAAACAATCTGGCTAGATAGCATGGTCATAATGGAATTTACTTTTTCTAACAGGTTTATGAAGATGCATGAGCCTGTTTTTTTCCCAAGGCTCAAGAAATCCGCAACTTTCCTCTTGTCTGGAATAGAAATCTTCCTAATACCTCCGTGTCATTAAAATACAGAATTTATATCCAACATAAATGTGGCTGCTTGGTCGTCAGTACTCCAATTTCCTCAGATTTTACAGCAACCTTTTAGATGCAGTGTTCCTCCTTTCTGACCTAACATACCTGCTCAGCAGAGTACAATGGCAGGTAACGCAGAACCTTACAGATTTCCATCACCCCCACCACGTTTCAATCAGACCAGCTGTGCCGAGGTCTTTTTTCACCACCGAGCAGTCTACAACAACTATTTTTGTCTCCTGTTTCCACCCTGCTGTACAGATGTGCCCATTCCTTACTCCAGCCCGCAGCCTGAAGCCGGTTGTCCCTCCCGTGCACACAACTCTGCTCCCAACCTCTGCGTACCCCGAGCCCCGACAGCCACAGCCTTCCCCCAGCCGTGCTCAGCCTGTCCTCCCCAAACCCTGCCCGCTTCCCGTGCCACCAGCCTGGGGACGCCTGGGCTGAAGTGGAAATGCTGTGAAGTCACGGCTCCTCGCTTCACCTCCCTGTCACAGCCTTTTCCCAGGCACACACCAAGACTTTAGGAAGAGGTACTGCCACCTTCTGAATTCCATCTCCTTCCTGGACACCCAAATTTAGCTTCCCGGGTATCTCAGCTTCAAGAATGGCAGCCTCAGGCTTGCCCCAAGCACTCTGATACCTTTCAAGGTCTATGTGTCCAATCACCAGGCAAACAGTCTGACGGATCTCCTAATCACTGGGAGCTTGTATTTCCCATCACCAAATCCTCTGCCATTCAAACCGCCCACAGCTGCTTCTCCAGCTCCTGGCGGCATCTCCAGAACACAAATCAACTCCTCAACCAAGGCTTTGGTTATAAATCACCCCTTTAATCCCGTCCAGTTTTAAGTCCCCACAAATACAAGGCAAGGCAGCCAGTGTTGGGGTGGGAATGAACCCTGACCATCTGCAGAGGATTTGATGCCATCTCTCCTCCACCAGCTCAGCAGTTCTGGCCTCAGGATGCTTTCTGCAGCCTGGAATGCCCCCACTTGTTGCTCCATACAGTATTTTATCAGCAGATAATCACTCGTAAAGCGTGTCCTCTCTGCACTCTTGTGTGCAGTTCTTTGTGCAATTAAGCCAATGTACTTCGATTCCCATAATTAAGCTAGGAATTTTACTTTATGACCATATAAAGTCCATCTTTAAACTAAAAATAGACTGACCGTTAACAGATTCGTTTTTTTAAATTACTTTAAACCGTCAATTAGAGACTTTCATTGGACAAGATAAGTTACATATGGCCTTGCAGAAGCCTGCAAGGACTCATTTTCCAGGACTTTTATTGACGGGTGAAGCTCAGAAGCCAACTTTTTTTTTTTTTCAAGATAGAATGAGCCTCTGAACACAGCAGACCTATCCACAAACCAAACTGTTCGCATGCATGAAAGCAGAGATGGCTTTTACATGAATTTGCAGTGCTTAGTTCAGAGTTATTAATGACAGAAAATAATTCAAAGCCTTTAGTCTCTACCTCGCTCAGACCTGCCTGGTTGCCCTTCAGCAGCCCCTGGCAACGGTGAACCTACTGTCATTTATTATTTAAATAAAACAATCTTTTTAATAAAAAGAAATTCTGACCCCATTTAAACTCTGTACCTGACAAGACACCGGCTTCTTTCCTTCACCTCTGGTGCTGCTCACACAACATTTTTTTTTAAGCTGACCTGCCTACACAGCTCCTGATAAGCCAATGCTACATTGCCAGCTCTCCTCAGCATCACTCGAGTGGGAGGTTTAAATACCAGATTTCACAAAATCCTTTCTCCGTGATTCCTAGCCCTGGCATTTCTTGAAGTATTGACAGATCAGCAAGCCTTCCCAGCTTGCCCAAAAGTGAGCCAGCTGGACCTGCTTCTGCTGGACTGACACAGAGAGAAGAGCTGGTCCCTGAAATCCCAGCGCTCACCTCTCGACCCCCAGGTGAGTTCTGAGGAGCCTGGACCGGCTGACACCGATGTGCCGATGCAGACTCACTCCCCGGGAGCTGCTGGTCTGAGCTCCCCTGCCCATATGAGATGCCCGGGCAAAAGGCGAGCCCAGGCAAGTTCCAAACCTCAGGAGACTGCGGGCAATAAAGCCAGCAGCCTACATCGTGCTCACTATTGTGCAACCAGGACGCACGGAGAAATAAAATGCATTCCCCAGAGAGACACTAGAGCAAGCCCAAGCTGGGGGACAGAGGCACCCAAACCAAGGTGGCTGCCTTTCAAACGACAGTGCTGCTCCCAGATATCCCAACAGACAGGTCCTGCCCGATGCACAACCACTGTCCTGCCCTCTGACAGCTGCCTTTCTACCCAGAGTGAGAACAAAACCCCCCAAATCTCTAATGTCCCAACCTCGATGGCAATTTGAGCCTGAGTCACACATCAAGACATTCACCAGTAACAGAAAAAACAACCACTGCTCATTTACTGACCCTCAGCTCTCAGCAACAGAAACTATCCAGGCCTGTGTGGTACGGACACAGCCTCCTCCAGCCTCATCTCAGCACCGGCCACATCAGCCCAGCTGGTGACACAGAGGAGCTCAAACCATGCCGGGGGGGTCAGCCCCACAGCAGAGCCCCCACAGCCCCCCCAAAACACCCCGTGCCAGTGCTGGCCCATGCATCAATCCAGAGCACGATGATGATGATGATGATGATGATGTCTGAGAGCCCAGGCTCAGCTCCCAGACCTTCCTGCAAGCACGACAGCAACACCTTGCAGCCAAAACCGCCGACGTGTGTCAGTGAGACACGATCTCTTGCACCAAGGCACTCACCCACGGGGCTGCTGCACGGTCTCTGCACCACCTTCAGTAACACAGCCAAGCCCACTGGGGTCAGCATGGGCACGGGGCTTCAGATGCAGCTCGCAAGCCACTTTCACAAGCAATTCTCCATTGAAATCAACATCATGACTGGGATGACATTTCAACACAAGGAGGTTTTTCCCAAAAAGCTGTCTAAATCTCTCCAAGTCATGCACTTGCCGTCCCAGCGGCACGCACTGGATCAGCTCCCACAACAGCCACCTCCCTCTAAGGTCTCCCCAGCCAAGAGGGGCACATCCTTCCTTGCTGCAGATGTAAATCCATGACTCTCACCTCTCCAATCTCGAACAGAAAGAATGAAGCTGGCTTTTTTTTTTTTGCTTCCTGCATATTTCAAGATAGTGTTTCAAGAAAAAAATGCTTCAATGCCACAGCCAGAGAGACTCAGCAGAAACTCCCACTGCACACTCCCAGTGCCAGTCCTCTTTGCACTTCAGCCTGCTATGCGGCCTAAGACTCAGAAAGGGCTAAGGTGTGTATTTTTGCAAAGCTAATGTCACGATGGACAGCAAACCAATTAATCACCAGCAAAGCCAAGGAATTGTCTGAGTTAAGACCGAGTTCCCTGCTGGGGAGATCCAGCAGATTCCCATTCAAACCAAGCAACCTCCCAGCTGATGGCTGATCCAGAAAGGAGCAGAGGTTCACCACATGTCATGAACCTAAGCCTCAAGACCGGGTGTGGAAATGGCCAGAGTCATCAGCACAGCCAGAGCCAAGTTCAACACCAAAGCAGTCCCTGCTCAGGACCTGACAGCTACATTATCTGTGTTTTGGATACTTCACTCTCCCGCGAGCTCTAGCTTGGTCTGATAAACCTAATGCCCACTGGTTGGTAGAACTTGTCTTAGTTAAACCCAAACTGTCTCAGGTCTTGCGCTCTGAGACTGCTCCGAGGTACATTACATAGGGACAGCAGAACTTCCTACCGAACCACACACCCTAATCGAGCTGCAGAGCTACTGCCACAGCCCAGGTGATGTCTGGTCACCCAAAATGCGATGACACCCACATGCAGGCAAAATCCACGGCCAGCCTGAGCAGGCTCCATCTTGGCTGGCCATGGTGCCTTCCAGAGCAAAAAGCTCAGGACCAGATCCCCTCTCTGGGTGAAGGAGCGCCAGCAGTATCGATCTGCAGAGGGACAGTGAAGCATTGTTTGGGGATATCCAGCCATCCACTCTGTCTTGTTTTAATCAGTCAACATTCAAAAGACAGATAGTGAGGCCAAAAGTCCTCTATCTTTTTTCATTTAATCTCCAGCTGACATTTTTCCATGAAAACACGCCTCATTTCTTGCTGTATGACTTCAACTCTCCCTCTTCTGTGATGTTTTGCCTCAAACAGGCTACACAACCGGTTACTACTTTTATAGAGGTGGCAGTGACATGCTTTGACTCTTCCAAACCACAAAATGCTCATCTGGCTTCAGCCACCAAACTGCAACGATGGGACTACCCCAGCCAGGGGAGCTCAGCCCCTGCTGCTCCATGATCCCCCGGGACCAGCTGCCTGACACCCCTCAGCTGTTTGTGGCAAAGAGCCACTGTCATCAGGCTCCCGTGGGCTTCTCTAAGTGCCATCCCCCGTACCTGTGCTGATGCTGAAGCACTTGCATGGCAGCCCAGGCGTACCTTGGCCGTCCATCTCTGCCACATCCAATCTCCCACCTTGCTCCGAAAGCCTTTTCCCGCCCTCCACACAGACAACACCTTTACCGCGACTGCTGGGAGCTCCTCCCCTGGGACAAACTCTTTTCACCCAGCCTGAGTCTGCCGGCTCAGGAAGAGCCTTCCTTAGTGACAGCACCACACCTGCCCAAACGCCAACCCGCTCATCCTTTCCCTTCCAATGTACTCCTCCAGCAGCAACTTCTATGCCATCCCAACTGCAGTAAAATATCCAGAATGCCATTGGAGAAGTAACACTGTGAACCCCTGCAAATGGATGGTTTGGCCTTTACTTCACTCTGCTATCTGCAGCTGTTCTGCACTAACAACAAGCAACACCAGCCCAGTAAAGCCTCGTGGCCCACTTGTAACTCACGAGAAGTGGGACTGTTGCACACCCTTAACCGAGCCGCCTTTCTCCCAGACTGCAGTGCTGCTAACGCACGGTCCCATCAGGAACTGAAATGCTTTGGAAAGATAACAAGCAAAAGAGAAGGATAGGCAGGCTAAGAGAAACTCCCAGAGCGGACCCAGGACCATCTGGCACGAACGGGAGCGGGAAGGCAGCCTCTGCTGGGAGCAGAGCAGGCAGCCCGGCTCCAGCTGCGGAGCTTCCGGAGAGCTGCCGCACGAGAGGAGCATCCTTCCTGCGCCATCACCCTCAGCCATCCCAACACAATGCACGCCACTTCAGAGAAAAAAAAAAAAAATAAAAGCCATGAACTTCAGGCCCAAAGATTAGGCTCTGGGTAATAGAAGCTTTTAAAAAAGGTTATAATTTTGGAAGTCCATTTAAATTAACCTTAACTAGCTTTAAACTCTATATACGTATCTCCTTGCCACGCTCACAACCCACGCACATTTTGCGGTGCCAGCGAGCTAAATCATGTGCAAGTGAGCAGAGTAAAAGGAACCACAAAAAAAAGCTCTGGGCAGAAACTCTCTTTCATTGTTGCAAGCAGCACAGGAGATGGCAACAGCAGAAGGAATCAGGAATAAAAATGGAACTTGCTTGTTTACCTCGTCGGTTTTGTCAAAACATTGTGACAACGCTTTGCGTGCAGCCCGTTTCTCTGTTCTGCCACCAAAAATTCAGAGCCCTTCACCTATCTTCACACATTACAGGAGAAAGCCGAGAAGAGTAAAACTCTTAGGGAGAGAAATGAGTGTGCAAAAGATATAAAAAAGCCCAGCACGAGAATTTCAAACTACTGGGCTCCTCTTCCACATAGTCCAAACACCACCAGGAACAGTGACCCTCCAGCTGCACAAGCTGAGTTAACAAGGAGCAGGCAGCCAACGAAGGAGGAGAGTAAGACAATAAAGGGAAAGTTTGGGTAAGCCTGACAAAAAGCAAAAGAAAAAAAAAAAAAGAAGAAAAAAAAAAGCAAGAAAAAAAAAGCTGCAAACTGGGTTTCTAAAAATGAAAAATTCTTGACAGTGTCTTTTTAAAAGAGAAAACTCCCAGCGCTTCAGGCAGAGCCCTACCTCTCCCAAAGCCAACCAATACAGTAGGAAGCAGCAGGTTTTTGAAGGAGCAAATTGCACAGCTGTGGAGGAATTTGCCTTCACTGCCTTCTTTCCAACTCACCTAAGAGACACTCACTTACTACCTGAAGGACTAGCAAAACCCAGGAAATTGGTTGGTTCTAGTTATACTTTTGAGTTTTCGTGCTTGACGAGAGCCCCTAAAATGTAAACCTGTTTTAGCATTCTTGTACATTAATGTCATTGTTCTCCCTGCTGACTCCCACAACTTCTGCCACAGACAAGTCAATCAGATTTGGTATATGCCCTGGGACAGGGAAGGGGAGGGCTGGGTTTAAAGCAAACAAGCGACCGAAAAATAATTATGTCAGTGCTCTGCAAGGTGTTGGATCCAAGCTCGGTGGATCTGCTGAAGTCTTCGATCCAAAATGCTTGGCAATTTTACTTTAAAAAAAAAAAGAAACAAAAAAAACTTTGACCTGTTGAACTTAGAGAAAAGCAAGTGGCAGACCTTGGAGGAAGGGAGGCAGCGTGTGAGGGTGCAAAAACATCGTGTGCTGTAGTTCACCACTTTAGAAGAAATCAGAGTTTTGCTTTGGTTGGTTTTGCTTTTTCTGAAGTGCCAGGGAAAGGCGCTTCCCAAAGGGCGACTTTTAGAGTTTACGGGCGCCAAGGTGGAAGCGTGAAGTGAAGGACATGCCAAAAACGTCAGGTTTGCATAAACCCTTCTGGAAAAAGTGCACCGTGTTTTTAGGAAAAATGCATATCTACCAAATCTCCACTGACCAGGGGCCACTTGTGCACGCAAAGTTGCATCAATTGGCAGCATCAATGCTGACATTTTTGCCTTCTCCTTCCACCCCCCTCCCCAATTTTTTTTCCTTGGGAGACATACAGCGCCACTGCATTAGAACGTACAAGAAATGAAAACAGTGAGTACGACTGATATAGATCCATTGACTTTTTATTACAAATGTACTTGATCACTTGGCTTCAAAAAAGTTTAAATCAACCCCTATTTTCTGTACGCCAGTACAAAGTAAAATCTATTTTACAAATTAAATACCTAAAAATTTGACAAAAATATTAAAGTTTGATGGAAAAAACAGTTATAAAAATCTTAAATCCCCTTTTAAGAAGATAAGAGATAACATTCCCTCCCAACCCCCACAGTCCTGTTATACAATATTAATAGTCATTTTTTTAGAATAGGTAGGTATGTTATATCTTGCTGTTAGCATACAAGTCACTCTAATAGCTTTATCTGTATATACTCCAGTTAGTGCATGAATGTCAACTGATTGAATATAATCAACTATCTTTAACTGATCCCTAATTTACATTTCATAGCTTGCATAGTTTGAAGGGACAAAGGTTACACTACAGCTAATCATAAAAAAAGGTGGTTACAGTGCTATTTTTAAAGGCAACAAAGTAATTGCTCCCAAAAAAAAAAAAAC
>VXAZ01002023.1:406349-424646 GCA_013399875.1 Gymnorhina tibicen | reverse complement strand
CGGGCGTCCCCCCGCGGCGGGGGTTTGGAGGTGGGGCTGGGAGGTGGGATTTTGGAGGATTGGAGGTGGACTTTGGAGGTTTGGGGGTGGGTTTTGGAGATTTGGGGGTGGGTTTTGGAGGAGATGCTTTAGCTTCTAGTCCTTGTTTCCAAACCCTCAATTTTAAGCCAGCTCCAGCCCAAGTAAGGATGTTTTCTCCTGATGCTGCAGTTCAGGAAGCAAAGTGGCAGGATTGCTCTGGGTAGAAGTCGCTTCCTTGCCTGCTGCTTCCAGGACTGCTGACTTCTGTGGAAGGCATGGATGTACCTCTAGCATCCCAAAAAGCCTGCAAGTGTTGCGCAAGGAGTGGTGCTATGAGGTGAATTTTGGGGTGGCCTGAGGAATGTGCTTGGCACACAAATGGCTTTATCAAGGAGACAGGGAGTGAACTGCTGAGACATCTTGTCGCATTAGAGGATGCTCAGATATCACAGGAGGAACCCCCAGCCTGCCCCATGGCTGTGGTTAAAGCCCTGGCGATGGCGACTTCCATGGGTAATAAAAACAGTAAACAGACAAACAGTTTCCTTTTACCACAGAAACAGTATTTCAGCGCTGGCTGAGCTGCAGCTTGCCAGCTGTCGGCTGCAGGAAAGCCCTGCGTGCTTGGGATGTTCGGTGCTCTCCCTGGATGCTGTGTTTGATTTTCAGCCCGCCTCAAGTGTCCCGGGCGTTTCCCGGTGTGGGAACTGCGTGTCCGGGTCGGCATCGCCACGCCGCAGGCATGGCAGGCTGCGGGCTGGTGCTTTGGCAGCCCCTCTCTCTTGATTTGCTCTTTTTATCCTCAAGTCAAATGACATTAAACCGCCTAACCAAGGCCTATCCATGTGGCCTGTTGCTATCACCACCAGGTATCCTTATGGATGAACCAGTGCTTTATCCATGCGCTAGAACTGGGAAATGCAGAACTGCTAAGGAATTGCGTTTGAGCCCTGGAGGCGCGTGGCCGCCTGTATCTGACTGGGGTGCAGTGAAAATTGCTGGTGCTGAGGATGCTGGCCAGCAGCAGAGGTTATTCTTCCTCCCCAGCAC
Source organism: Gymnorhina tibicen (assembly GCA_013399875.1). Classification (NCBI taxonomy): domain Eukaryota; kingdom Metazoa; phylum Chordata; class Aves; order Passeriformes; family Artamidae; genus Gymnorhina; species Gymnorhina tibicen. The sequence goes on along the minus strand of VXAZ01002023.1, from coordinate 423,575 downwards.
AGGCCAGTGGTACTGTTTAGGGAGTGGATGTGCTCCGAGTGGATACCAGCAATCCCGGGAACAACCTGCCAATGTCGGTGCTCTGGTGGGATGAGGTTTTGTGGGATTCTGCTTGCCCAGCACCATTCTGTGTTGGAAATCACAGCTACTACCTAATGCTCTGATTTTGTGCCTGAATTTGGCTTGAATAAGGCATTTACTTATTGAAGTCAACAGAACAAAGGAAAAAAAGTGGTTTTCTTCCCAATAGATAATCTTTTCAATAGGAGCTCTACCACAGCAGCTCATCCTGGGGACCCACAGGGACCTAAATTGGTCTGCCTAGTGCTAAAACAAGGTCATGTGGCCAAGGCAAGCTTGGGATGGCTGCTGAATGAGGCAAGGTGCAAAGCAGGCTGGACCAGGGTGATGGATAAGTGCAGGAGCCAGGGGAGTCTCTTCATACATTGGCCAGGTTTGGCCTTGTACAGGCCAAAGATGGGATTGGGATCTTGCAGGGAACTCCTGGGTCACAAGCTGCCTGTCCTGGCTGTTGCAGTCCTATCAGTGTCTCCCATATGGTTCTCAGGCTGCACACTGCGCTGCCTCTGTGGGTTCTGCCAAAACCCATCCCAGACCCCTTTGCTCTGAAAATCAGAAATCTTTTCGTCTCCAGCCCCACAGCTCTCAGCTTGGAGATTTCACAAGCTTTTCTAATGTTTTCTCCCCTTCCACGTGTCTCTCAGTAGCAATTATACCCTCTTCAGCCCTGCTCTTATAGCCTAAATGAGACCAAATTTAGGTAGCTTCCTCTCATAAGATAATCCTCCTTTCTTTGACCGTTGTATTCATTTTCCACACCAGTTTCAGTTCCTCAGAAAGACAAGGAAAAAGGTTTTCAGAGTTGTGGCTGGGATTTCAGGCTTAAGATCAATGGGCCTTTTGTTTTGAAATGCAATTCAGTGGGCTTTTAAGAACACATCTGATCATTACTGCGAGCATCTCGAAGTTTGGAGCCCAAGCCTGTTATTCAGCTATGAAACAACAACTCTGCTGACTCCAAGAACTTGTACAAACATTTATAATCAACAGGAGGGAAGCTAAGAGCCATTCAAACAACAGATAAGATTAGTAACTGAAGTGGCTGGGCTGCAATTGTTATTGTGCAAGTCAAAGAAAAGGCTGTCACACACGGAGGATGTTGCCAAGCAAGAGTCATTGGAGTCGCCGAGTCATTCTTCTCTCATCCTCTGTCCGAATTCTCCTGCAGACTTCCCAGATCTACTCAGGCTGAGTCGGGCAATCTGCTGGGTTAGGAGGTGACTGGGTTTAGACATTTTTCTGGGTTGTGTCAGATATTTTCCTTGGTCCTGTTCTTGCCCAGCGCCCCCACCACGGAAAAGGGAGAATATTCTGTTTCAGAGACCAGATTCACAGTTCTGTGCCGTGATGGGACTTGGAGCACTGAGGCAATTCAAGCCAAGTTGCTGTTGCCATCTCTCAGATGCAGAGCGCTCAGGAGGCAGCTACAGCCGTGGGGGGGTGCATGAGGCTGGGTGAAGGCTCAGACCAGCCCCTGAACCGGGGCGTGTAACAGGATGGTGAAAGCTCCCTTTGCTTCCCATCTGAGTCCTCCTCGGAGTGTGCCTTTGGGGAGAGGAGCTCAGCATGGCTCGTCCACTGTCGTGAGGCGTTGGTCACCCCGTGAACAAGCCCCATCGTGTGCAGCAAACAAGAAACCAGCGCACAACATATGAAAGTCATTTAGGAAGACGGGAACGATGAGCGGCGCACACAATAGCGTTGCTATTAGGGTCTGTCGATCCTAATTAAAAAAATACTTCTCAATGAAAATTATTTATAAAAAGAAATCACAGTGACCCTAAATCAAATTATTTGTGAATGGCTTTTAGTCTCCCAGATCAGTTAAAACTCCTGTGTTAGTCACTGGACGTCATCCAAGCTACATGCTGAATGAATAACATCTCTGCCAAATTTCATTCTTTTTTCACCCTCACCCAGTTTGGCACAGGACAGTTAAAGCCATTTTTCTAAATATCTTTCAGAACATCAAGCAACTGTAAAATAACAATGGGAAAGCTTGGCCACGGACAACTGCAGCCCTCCAGTTGGAACCGCTTCTCTCTCCAAGAAAGCAACTCCGTTTCCTTTGATGATCTGTTTTGGGGGAGCACTGAGGTGAGGATTCCTCCACGGGGGTACTGGAGGGTCACTGCCCAGGGGGTAACCCTGCCAGGGAGCCTGGCTTCCAGGTGTTCCAGAGTGGAGCACAGCTGGATCCCGACTGGCCCTGGGTACAGGGTTTGTGTCCTTTTGGCTACCTGCTAGAGAGTGACTTCCCGGGGACATATCAGCCATTCCCTGTCCACAGCGGCAGTTTCCGTGGTGAGCTGTAACAACGCCTCTTTTGCTCACTCTTCAGAAACAAAAAACAAAAAACAAACAAAAAGAAAGAAAGAAAGAAAGGAATCAGTGGCTGCACAAAGGCAGAACAAGTTCTTGCTCCGTGTGTCTGCAAAGATAAAGTGCTAATTCTTCTAAGCGCTACTTGATGTCCTATCCAAGTGAATCAAGTTTGGGATTGTTTCTGTGACGGCTTGTTCCAACTCCCATGTGCTTTCTCTTCTCCTTTGACTGGCCTGCAAGCCCCTCTCAGCTGGCTTCCCCCTCATCCGTTCTTTCTGACCATGGAGGACTCTGCGGTGTCATCACCTGCAGAGAGCGAGGACCCTCCCCAGTTCTTGGTTCTCAGAGACATTAAGAGGGAAGCACGGTTCTCCAGCTCCCCACGTAATCCAGGAAGTGCTGGCTGCTGTTCTGTTGAAAACTAGCAGCAAATGGCCACCAAATTCCAATCTTGTTGGTTTTCAGTGAGAGTAATTTATAAACCCAGGGCTCTCTGCTCCTTGCCTCCTAAGGAGGAGTAAGGGCTAGAGCCCAGCATCATGTGCAGCAGTTAGCAAAGACTGTGTCACCCGTGTGTGTGACTGCCTGTTTCCCAGTATCCAGATGGCTTCTTTGCCTCCAGTTGAGCTGGTGTGATGCCTGGGTGGACCTGCTGCTTCCCTTCCCTCTTCCCATGCCCATGGCACTGGCTGGGAAGGTGTTCTGTCCGCAGGGACGTGCAGGAAGGTGGGCATAGCTGGCTCACAGGGACAGCTGCTCTGGCTCCTGGTGACGAGCTGGTTCATCCGTTTGTTAAGATGACAGCACCTCCTGTGTTTTTGCTGTTCGATTCCTCATGTTTTCATGCTGCCTTGCTGCTGTCTCCAGAGCTGTGCCCAGATGGTCCTGTTGTTCCTCCAGCCATGACTCCTGGTTCTGGACTTGCACAGCCGTGCAGCAAGGCAGCTGACAGCCTCTCTGGTCTTGCTTTTCCCTCTGGGCTTGTGGACATGCTGGGGGTTGTGGGCTGTGAATCCATCCCCTCAGGGCACGTTTTTGGGAAGTGTGCTTTAGAAAGCACTGGCTGGCATCGTCTGAAGCATTCTGGGTTTCCCAGCTTTGCCTGATAGAGGTGCATCCCCCTCTCGTGCCACAGTGCCTGGTTTATCCTGCTGTTAATTTGCAGCCTCTAAAGCTGTTGGATCACACCAGGTGGGGTCACTAACGTGCCCAGGAGCAGTCCAGCTGGTGCAGGCTCCCAGAGGAGAAAAGGGTGGGAGAAAGCAGAGAGGAGCCTTGGCACTAGAGAGTCCCAGGTATGAGTGTGCCTCGGACCTCCACACCTCTTCCTCCAGCTAGGGGAGCTTTCTGGCCATTTGTAACCTCTGGTTTTGAGGTTAGTACTCCAGCCCTTCCCCAGTGCAGCTTTTTGCAGGCTGTGATTCTTTCTCAGATTACTTTAAACCCCCTTTCCTTAAAAAGTGTGTGAGGATGTTGGCAATTCCCAACTCATGACCAGATCTCTTACAATCTGTTCACAGGGAGCAAGCTTGCTCATAGAACTGGGGTGAAATGGGCTGACTGCTTCCGTGTGGGGCCAAAGAAACCCCAAACATCTGCGAGGATGAGAAGGAAGGTACAGAACAAATCACAGTTTTGAAATGAGATTTAGAACAAATCACGGTTTACCAGTTTTGCATCCAAGGAAAGGATGCTTTGACTTTTTCTTTTCCCCAGAAGTTTTTCTCTGAAGATGCTAACCTGACTGTTGCCACTCTGAGAGGACACAGGGAGTCCTCGGCTCTCAAGTGGGCTGGCTGCTGCCAGCATGACACAGTGCTGTGGTTTGACCCCAGATGGCAGCTCAGCACCATCATCCACTCGCTCACTCACTCCCCTCTGATGGGATGGGAGAGAGAATCAGGAGGATAAAAGGCAGGAAAACTGGCAGCTGAGATAAAGACAGTTCAATAGCGAAAGCAAAAGCTACGTGCACCAGCAAAGCAAAGCAAGGAATCTGTTCCCCACCTGCCTTTGCAGGCAGGCGTTCAGCCACCCCCAGGACAGCAGAGCTGTGTGGTCTGGGATATCCCTTGGGTCACTGGGGGTCAGCTGTCCTGGCTGTGTCCCCTCCCAGCTCCTCGTGCACCCCCAACCTGCTCGCTGGCGGGGTGATATGAGAGGCAGAAAAGGCCTTGGCTCCGTGTAAGCCCTGCTCAGCAACAATGAAAACATCTCCATGTTATCACCCATGTTTTCAGCACAAATCCAAAGCATGGCCCCATAGCAGCTACAGGGAAGAAAATTAACTCTACCCCAGCCACAACCAGCACACAGAATCCCCATTCTCTGGGGGGGTTTGGTTTACATGGCTCTGAAAGGAAAACTCTCCCACACAACAAAGAGCAAACTCCAGCTGTGCAGATGGAGCTGTGCAGCACAGACAAGTGCTCAGATCCATTCCTGGATTGCAAGCAGCTGATATTCCTATGGTGGAACCTCTTGCTGCATCCAGACAATTGTCCCCCAGGACCCTGCACACACCTAGTGATGTTAGTGTCCCTGGTTTTGAATCCTTTTTTCCCGTGGTGGTAAATGGCAGCCCCAAGGTTAATGGGTGTATTCAAGGCTTGTTCTAGCAGTGTAAGCTCATTGCAGGAGCTCAGGACCTGCCTTTTGGGTCCTGGGGGCATACGTGTGTGTGAGAGCGAGTGCAGCCCTGCAGGCACACTGATATCTAAAGCAGTAATTTAAAGGATGCTACATAAACCCAGGAATAGAGTAATACCTACCTGGAGGAGAGCAGAGGCACTGGAGCTTAATTTAAACTCTTCCGACTCCCCTCCCTCCCAGTTCTAAGATAAATGGACAGAAACATGCCCTGGAAGCTCTTGTGGAGCCCAGCCAGAGATGAGCAGGAAGGAGCCAAAGGCATTTCCACAGCTCGTCTTGCTGTGCAGGAGGCTTGGAGAGGTGTTTGTAAACACCTTTTCTGCTCACAGTGCTCCTGGCCCCTTTCTGGCTCTTGTCCAGCCATGGCTCTGGTCCAAGCTTGTTTTGAAATGTTTCATCCCCCGTGCTTTGCAGAGCTGCCTTGGTGCTGAGGCTGAGCGGGGGTTTGCCCTGGGAGCAGGTCCGTGCTCTCCAGGGAGGATGGGAGCTGCTGTGCAGATCCAGGAGACAGGAACTGCCCCCTTCAAAGCTGCTCCTGGAGGTTTGTCATTATTCTTCCAGAGACAGGTGTCTAGTCCTGGCAGGAGATCAGCTGTGGGGTGTCACTGCTATTGGGGGCATGGGGAAAGAGCTCTTCAAGGTGAGATTGTGTGTTTGGTGTGGCCAGGATGAGCTGGCAGCTCCTGCAAGCCTTGTGCTGTCCCTGCCTCTCGTGTCCTTTCCTCTGCTCCTTGGTCAGGGTCTGCATGCCTGGGACGAAGGCCAGGGACACGTGAGGGTAGGGGGAACCTTCTGCTTTCCTCAGGTCTCACCCCAGGGTGGAAAGCCAAGTGGTTTTCCCAGGGGCAGGTGAGCTGCTGAAGGGGCAGGGCTGCCTGAGCAGCAGGGAAAGCAAGGAAAAGGTGATGGAGTTGTTTGTTTTCCCAGAGCCACAGGGGGCAGTGGCTGCAGGCACCTGGCCACCCGGTGTGGCAATTTGGGCACGGGCAGAGGGCAGCTCTGGCTGGAGGAGCATGGCCAGGGGTGGCTGCTGGGTGCCTTTGGGCAAGAGCAGTGCTGTGGACCTGGTGCAGAGAGCAGCTGAGGGGCTTGGAGAGGGTGCTGGCAGGAGGGAGCCCCTCTCCCTTGCCTTGGGGAGTAGGATTTCCTCCTGTCTCCCAGGCTTGTTGCCTCAAAACACCAGGCGGGATGACTATCTCTCGTTTTCCTGGCATTCCCTTTCTGGAGAGGAGAGTCAGACTGTCAGAGGCAGACAGTCCTAGTTTGGGCTGGGGACCAGTCTGAGCCCCAACAGTGAATTGCCCCCTTGCAGGGCACAAGCCAGAGTTGGTGTCTCTTTGCCAGAGGCTTCCTCAGGATATGTTTGCCCATGCACAGTGCGCTGTGGCCAGGCTGTTCCACAGAGCTGAGGCAAGCCTGGGGATACCAGGGGTGCCTGACCTGAAGGAAGGGACCCGTTTCTGCCCCCAGAGCAATGCCAGGCTGGTGCCATGGGCTGCAGATCCTTCTGTGTTGTGGCAACAGAAGAAAAAGAGAGAAATCACTGGGCAAGACCCAAAGTAGTTGCGTGTCTCTGGTATCTCTCAGTCCTGGGGCCCAATGGTTTCTGTGTTTCCTGCATTTCCTGTGTTCAGCTGCCTTCCAAGAAGACTTGCACAGCTCCTGGAGCTGGGTCTGAGTGTTCACACGAGCCCTGTGCTTGGTCTTGCTCTGTCTGAGAGAGGTGATGTGTCCCGTGGGTTTCATCTTTCTCCAGCAGGCTGGGCCCTCAGGTGGGACATGGAGCCCGCAGCCCTGTGGGGTGGGCACAGATCCAAGCAGGGCACCCGCTGCTCTGCCCGCTGCTGGTGGAGCTGGTGCTGATGCTGCTTGGCAGTCACATCATCAGGACAGGAATCTGGTTGGATCCCTGAGATGAAAACACTTGGCTGACTGTAAACAAACCTATTTACACAGATACTTCTCGGCCTGGTGTGGAGAATGTGGGGGCTTTGGTCCAGAAGAATTTATAGCTTGTAACTTCTAAACTCCTCATTATGCAAACATGAGAACAACCAAGGCATCTCATTAGGGGCTGTTCACAGCAACTGGCTGTGGTGGCAAACAAAGCCTGTTTAGAGGAGATACCAGATGATGTCTGAGTATGATTTCGTGGAGTAAGGGATAACAGGAAGAGTGTTTGAAGCCATTCTTCAAGTATTGCAACACTGCCTGTTGCCCTGTCCTTCTGTGGCCCAGCCAAGTGTCCTGCCCCACACCTCGGAGGAGGCATCCACCAGACCCCAGTCCTTGTCTTTTCCAGGAAGGTAAAGCTGTTCTTTAAACCATGCTCCAGTGTCTTCCCTGGTATGATGTCACAGCAGTCCTTCAAGGAGAAGGAAGATCTCAGCTGTGCTGATACACGGAGGTATGGCCAGCTCTGCAATCCTCCTGTGAGAGCTGAGAGAGGGCTGCCACTGATGGGAGGTAGGTGTGATACCTCCCTTTAAAGGTCCATTGGTTTCTGGACCTCGAGGAAGAGAAAAGCCAACCTGGCTTCTCATTTGGAACTTTGCCAAGAAGAAAAGGGACTGTGGTGAGGGGGTTATTTAAGGCAGCAGAGTCACTTGTCATTCACAAGGTGTTGGGGTCGATTCCTACCAGCCCTCAGGCGACGAGAGGCCCAGCTCACAACTGCGGAGTCCTGTGAGCCCGACACGGGTGCTGTGACAGGGAAGAGCCAGGCACTATTCCTGTTTTGTGAGTGACTTCCCAAGGGCAGCATTAAGAAATGTTGTACTGTAGCAGGGGAATGCCTCAAAGTATCAAAGTTTATTTAGCAATGATTTAACATTTGCCTACATCTCTTTCAGAGCCGCTCTGGGGGTATTTTCTGGAGCATCATCGTGGCCCTGGGTGGGATGATTTTTTGTCCTGTTGAGACCTGTCTGGGATTTGAAAACTTGGGATTCCTGTTCTCCTTGGCTTATCTGGGGATTATCAGCTCAAAAAAGTTGTCCCATAACTCATCTCAGTGTTTTGGATTTTGCTGAAGAGGTATTTAATTGAAAACCTCTTAGTCCATAAGCTAGACCCTTACCATGGGGGCAATTTCTTTTTACTTTTCCCTGAAAGGATGCCATGAGTAAAATGATGAAGGTACTGAATTTTTCCATGCTCTGGTTTCTCACAGAGCAAATTGGCTGCGGAGTCCGCTCTGGCTTGGTGTCAGAGGGGAAACAGCTTCACTTTTGTGAGGTAATTCCTTGGAGGAGGACAGAGTAGAAGAGGGTGGCATTTGCTGGGCTCACTCTTGGTGTCAGAGAAGGGGACATTTTTGTGGCCCGGGCCTAGAGGGGTGATGGCATCTCCTGCAGCACCTGGGTGGGTTTGGATCAGCTTTGGGCGTCCAGGTTGTCTGCTGGTTGTCTGCTTTTAGACCCACAAGTCCCAGCTGGGGCTGTGCGATAGCCCTGCAGTAGACTGAAGGACTGAAGGAGCGCAGCAGACTGAATCACACCAGGAGGAGGAGAAAACCACGGCTCCCCTAAATCCCGCTGCTGAGAGCTGGAATTGCCTGGCGCCAATACAGAATGCACCCGGCACAGCAAGAAGTCCTTCTCCCTCCCCAGGGACCATTAGGGTGGTTTCAGCCTCTCACAGTGTCTGGATGGAGGAGCCAGTTTGAGGATATTGCTTACGGGAATATTTTGGGAACTCATTAAAAAGAGAATTATAGACCAGCCCTGGTGTGATTGAGATAACAGGGTGTGTAAGTGTGCAGGAAACATGAACATCCTCTCAATAATTAAATTCAATTAATTGTTTTACAGCTGCTCAGCAAATACCATGAGGTTCAGGTGGGGAGGTGCAGTGCTGGGACTCCACAAGGTTTGGATGGAGCAGGTGAGAGACTGCGGTATGTGGAGCACCTGGTTTGTGTTGGAGAGGAAAACCATTTACAAACCAGAAACATGAGCAAACTGGCTTTGCTGGAGAGTTGTGGGACAGTCTGCAGCCAGCACAGCAGCCACACACCCTTGTTCTGGGGAAAGCAGTGCAGGGGCTGGGAAGGAAAGGGGCTCCAGCACCTGTGAGGGAGTCCCTGTTCCACACCAGGGGGTGAGGTGGGAGAAGGGGTTAATTCTGCATCTCGGTATGGAAGGCCTGACAGCAAATGGCATAATAAAACAGCTGCCTTAACAAGACAGAATAAAAAGAAGGATATATAATAGCTTGAGGAACCAAGAAGGACGAACTTCTCTCCAGGGAAGGGACGTGCAGCACTGGGGAAAATCCATCCTGGGTCCATCCAACGCTGCACAAATGCAGGGTGCTCTGCATCTGAAGGGCCACAAGGCTTACTTGCCCTTGATATTTCTCTTTTCACTCTGCCTTGTTAAAACAGCTGTTTTATCAAGCCTTTTGCTGTTGGGCATTTCTCACTGAGACCCCCACACCACTTCCTCCCCCACCCAGCCCAGGGAGTGTCCCTGAGGAAGGGGCTGTGCACGGGGCTTGGTGGGGGACTAGGGACAGACTGCTCCCCTCAGATCAGAGCCAAGGCTCCTGCTGGCTCCCCGGCCATCCCCAGCCTGGGGAAACAGGAGGGTTGTGCCAGACCCCTGCTCTGAAGTGCCTCTGGGACCCTCATTCAGGATCCCATAGCTTCCCTGCCTGAAGAAGCGGTGGCTCCTGGAAGGGGAGCAGGCAGTGCTGTGTGTTCTGCCATGGGCAGCCAGCATTTTCTCACTAGCTGGGGGCTCAGAAACAGCCATGCCAGACTGGGTAGAGCTCATATTATCCCAGAGTCTCAGGGACCTAGAAAGGGCAGTGGGATGGGAGCCCTGGGATTCTCCAGCTGGTGCCTGCTTGCACCATGACTGTTATCAGCGCCAGGTCAGGATGACCACGGCCACACTGGGCTTAGCCTCATCAGCCCCAAAAAACGAAGGGCCCCTGCCCCCACGCTGTGTGCTCTCCTAGGGATACGCCACCTCCTGGGAAAGAAAGATCACCTGGATATTCACCCTCAGCATCCCAAGCTGCACTGTAGGGCCGCTGCCCTGTGGGACATGCCCCACCGAGGAGACTTTGGCTCTGTTGCCTTTGTACCTGCTCTCCAGCTAGTTTTTGACCATTAACTCAGCCCTAAACTTCCTCTCAGACAGACTAAATGAGACCACCTCTTTTGATCCCTCCTTTAGTCCCTGTGTCCCCAACCCAACGAGTGTGTGTGTGTGATCCAGCCTCCAGGAGAGGAGAGAGAGGCGGGAGCAGTATCCCCTGGGGCAGGTCAGCATTGGTGATGCCTGTGCCCCATCACTTCTGCAGCAAACAGAGGCTCCCACTGAAGCCTCTGTGTTGGCAGAGCCGACCTGGCAGCCTTCCAAGGTGATGAATTTTGGAAATACAACTTGCTGTCCCTGGCTCTGCAGGGTTAATCTCAGTGCAGACGCGTGTGGTGCTGCCTGTGTCCTCAGCTCCAGCCAGGACGTGCACAGCAAAGGGCTGAGGAGGGAGCTACAGACCGGGAAAGATGCGTGGCCTTGGATATGCTGGGAGAGTCTTGAAGTGCCCGTGGAGGGAGGATCCAGCACATGCACGTGCGTGCCCACGGATCACACGAGTGAGATGCAGCAGATGAGCTGCCTTGCTCTATTTGTAACCTCCCACTGCTGTTGCATAGGCTTGGCAAGCAGGAGAAGGAGCTGAAAATGGAGCTGAAAATTGAAACTTGAGGCTCAGATGCTTGGAGGGGCTCAGGAGCCCGATTCCACCCATCACTCCTCAGGGAAGCAGGAGCTTCTGTTCCTCCTGGGCCCTGTGTCTTGCTCTCACGCTCAGCACAGAGTGAGACATTCACGCTCCACCTTGGAGCGAAAATCATCTTCATTAACTCATTGAGGAAAGGAGACATAAAGACACAATTTAATTGGAAACCACAAGATTACAGTGTGAGATGAAGCGAGGAAAGAATGAGGGAGGGAAAGGAAAAACAACTTGGTCTTGTTTTTTGATTTGCATCCCTTTAGCTGGCTGAAGGGGAGCTGGGTGAGGACGTGGCAGTGCCATGGTACGCCCTGGTGGGTGGGATCCAGCCTCCCTACCTGGGCATCACAGCTGGGATGTTGCATTCAGGATCTTGCTCCCTGGAAGCTGGTCTGGGCAGTCCCGGGGGCTGCAGCCTGGCCCCCGGCGGGTGCAGGGTGAGAGGCTGGTGCGCAGGGAACCACGGACACCTGTCCTGTGCCCAGGCCCAGGCTGTGGATTTCCTGCCTGGATTCAGCACTTGCTGCCCTGGGTGTTGCCTTTGGAGAGTGCAGAATATTCTTGGGATAGTGCAGGGTACCGGGAGAGCGCAAGGAGAACCAACAGGGCTCCTCTTCAGCCCCTTACATGCAGCAGCCTGGGACAGCCCAGCCTGATCCCAGCTCTCCTTGCAAAGGACAAGATGGAAAGGTGAGGGATGAGGCTCCAGAACCCCTCCAATCCTCCTGGCTTCTTGCTGAAACTGCTAATTAAAGAGCCCATTTCATCAAGTAATTTTTTTCTGATGTGAAAACTTTTCCGTAAGGAACTAGTCCCGAATCCACCAACTCATTTCACATTTATTTTAAATCTGAGCTTTATATTGTGTAGTTTCCTCCAGGGCTTGATTATCTTCTCAGTAAAAGCTCTGTTGTTCTGGTTTGTGAGGCCTATATTTAGCCTTGCCGTAAGGTCTGTGCACCTCTCAGTACAGGGCTCAGATGCTGCCACCCGAGCTCCTGGGCTTTCCTATTTATCTGGATCTATTAAACAAGTTACCATTTCTGTAGTATCAAGGGCATTTTCCAGCCACGGGCTGCCTATGAGCAGCAACTGGTTGCTGCAGAAATGGTCTCCTGGATCTCAGAAGTCATTTGGAGAGGGTCTCTTGTCTAACCATGGCAAATTATATTTAAACAGGGAATCAAGAGCAAAGCCAGCCAAAGAGCCTTGTCCCTCTCTATTATTGTGGTGGTACTCAAGTCCTCATTCCCTGTGTTTCCTACACATGTAATAAGGCATACACCCACTCAGCGTATTTTTACATAAAAATACACAAAATAGGCAAAAGTGGGAGGGGACTTTACCTGTGAAGGGAATTCAGAGGTGCACAGATGTACCTCATGCCCTGGTATGGCTGCAGTTGTTATTTAATACACACGGGGGTGTAAGGAGTTTGTGTGGAGAGAAGAGAGAGAGAGAGGGAGAGAAACATCAGAGTGGCTGGCAGCGAAATCCAGTCCAAGGAGAACCTCTGGGATGGAGGGGTCTCTCGCTGGTGGGCTGGAGACCGGGATACACCATCCTATGGGGAGCACTGCTCCCCCTGGTGCCGTTTTGCACCCACGTGCCATCTTTCTGGTGGCACATCTCAGTGCCTGGGCACCGCTGTCCTCCTGGGGGACAAGAAGTGCTGCCTTGCTGAGCGTCAGCTCCCTGCCAGTGTCTGCCTCTGCCAGTCCCACCACAAGAATCCCCTGGCTCTGGGCCGTGGTGCCCTGCAGAGGCTCCCCTGTCTCCTCCACCCCGAGTGGCGTGAAGCCCTCCCGGAGCTGGAGCTGCTGACAAATATGTTGGATGTACTGTCTGTATCCAAGGAATGGAGCGTGTGAGCGGCACAGCGAGCCAAGGCACGCGATCGGAATGATCAACGGGCAAAATCTGGGTGCTAAGGCATGGGCTGGGACATCTGATTGGAAGGCTGGGAGGAAAAAGGGAAGGCTGAATTGTTTATGGTTTGTTTTTCATTCATCATTCCTGTTCGTGTGGGTGGACAAGGAGTGAATGAGTTTCTCGGGGAGGGCAGCAAATAAAAGAGGCACACATTTCCTTGAAGGATGAGTAGCTTTTTTCCCTTCCTAGTGCCTAGGTGAATGTGTCACAAAGGGGCTGGAGGGAGCCCTAACAGCTTCTCTCCCAGCTGAAGGAAACCACTTGCTCTTGATTTTTTTTCCCTTTGATCTACATGTGCCAAGAGATAAAAGGTTTTTCGGGATGGGTTTCATCATAATAAAGTACTGCTTTTTCTCCCTACAGCAAATGTTCTCAGCTTTTCTTTGGACTGTAGAGCATCTGAGGGAATGGCAGTGGGTTGATGCTCTCCCAGCTCAGGGAAGGATGGGTAGCTGGATCAGGCCTCTGTGCCTGGATCAGGTCCATTTCTGGGAGAGACAGCACTGGTGCCTACAGCCACACCCCTCAGTTCTGCCTTCCCCTGGTCTGGAGGTTGACATTGATGGGCAGGAGATATGGGAGCACTGCGGGACGGGGAAGCCAACAGACCCCTGGGCCCGTGGCTGCATTGCTGCTGGGGGACTTCTGAGATGGGCTTTGGTTTCCTTGGCTGCAGCCAAGCTGCTCATTGGAGCCAGGGACAGGCAAGTGGAGTAGGAGATTTTAGAGGCCACTCTCTATTCTGGTTCTTCACTATCTGGAGGAACTGACAGATACGGCTTATTTGACCCAGGTCCTCTGAGCAGCCTGGTGTAGCGGAAGGTGTCCCTGCCTATGACGGGGTGGAGAATTAGATAATCTTTAAGGTCTCTTCTAACCCAAGCCATTCTGTGATTCTGTGGTCAGTCAGTGTCCAGGTTGGAGTCTCAGACTGAGCGCTGGGCTTTGCTTTTTTCCGTATAATTCCTGTGTTCATAATTTATCACCTGCTTTTCTCATTTCTCCTGAGGCTGTGGTGGTGTCCCCCTGGTGCCAGGAGTCTGGTGTGTCCTGGTGAAGGGCTGGCTCCTGCCCCACATGGCAGGCACTGATGCTCTCCGTGGGCATCCCCAAACTGAACAAGCCAAAATCCTTGCAGAGAAGACATGGAGGTGGGGAAAAATGGCTGCAATGGATTTGCTGGCATTTGTGGGGCTTTTGTAAAACACTTGATTGTTGCAGGGAAGGAACGTCCCACAGGGAGGGAAAGCAATGTTCCCTTGGCTGGGGTATGGGATGGTGTCTCCTGTATTTGCTGTCTTCACACCAGCAGGGCTTCAGGGTCCCTGCAGGGAACCAGGATAGAGCTGGTGCTGGGAAGGGCTGTGGGAGCTGGGGGGACACCCTTGCAATGCATGCGTGGTTCTGAGGCTTGCCTGAAATGGGGAGGAGCTTAGCACAGCCCCATGCTGGATAACACCGGGGAACGACTGGACCTGTGTTAGGTTGGACATCAGGAAAAGGTTCTTCCCCAGAGGGTGGTCAGGCACTTCCCAGGCTCCCCAGGGAATGGTCACAGCCCCAAGGCTGCCAGAGCTCCAGGAGCATTTGGACAACGCTCCCAGGCACAGGGTGGGATTGTTGGGGTGCCTGTGCAGGGCCAGGTGTTGAACTTGATGATCTTTGTGGGTCCCTTCCAGCTCAGCTGTTCTGTGACTCTGTGCTGTGTTCCTCCTTATACCAAAAGCCTCATGTGGGATTTGCAGGTGCACATCTTCAGCTGACGTGGAGGAGGCTGAGGATCTGCAACCTGTGGAGGATGCTGAAGAAGGACAGTCCGCCTGCCTGTGCTATGGGAGGTCAACATCTGTCCTTGCAGAAGAGCTGCAGGGCTCCCCGAAGAAGGGAGGGACACTGGGACACTGCCCTGTGTGGCATCTGCACCAGGCAGGGCTCTGTGCCAGGAGCTCCCTTGGCAGAGGGAAAGACAGACCTGAGAGGTGCTTTGTTTTCAGGCATCTCTGGGAAATTGCAGGAACAAAATTAAAGGAGGTAAGAGAAAAAACAGCCCCCACAGCATTGGCCTGAAGAACGAAGACCTCTGATGGTGCTGCTGAACTCTGGGGTCCTGCAGACAGGGTGGAACCCAGGCTGAGCTCAGCCTCTCCATCTCTGTGCCAGGATGGCAAATATGGTGGGTTTTCACAGCAGGGAGTTAGGGGAGGGATGGGCTTTGGATAAATTAAAGCAGACCACAGACCTCCTGGGTTCCCTGCCAACAGTTATCCTCAATTGAAGGAAAATGTTTTAAAAATATTTTATTTAGGCTTCGTTCTCTCAAAGCAAGTGTTCGGGTTGGTCTGGTGACTGCACCAAGGGCTTTCCCTTTTTATTTCATATGTCAAAATGCCCAAGGACCTACAGAAAATAGTGATTTTCCATTTATATGGGAAAAACAGCAAAAAAGGGGGATAGGGATTTAGTCCTAAACCATTTCTGAAATGATAAGAGAAAAGCAAGTGTCTCAAGTAATGAAAACCAGTTGATTTCACAAGAGTTAGGCTGAACAGCAGGAAAAATACTGCTAAAAGGAGATGTGACCAGTGCTCTTTTTTGAGGCTAAGTGTTCTGGAGTCCAAAATGCCCCAGAGACAAAGAAAACCCTCATTTTTCAAAATTGCCCCAGAGGCCTTACAGGTATCTTGCACTGAATTTCTCAGCAGGAGAACCACTGTGGTCCCAGTGGGATTTCAGCCTGCAAAAGCAGACAAGGATTAGCAACTCAGCTGTCTGGGCATGAAACTGCCCTTTCTGGTGAGGGGCAGGGTAGAGCAGGCGAGCTCCAGCTCAAGTTATGCTATCGGGTATCTCCTTCCTTCTCAGGCAGAACCTCAGTTGCTGTCTGAGCAAAATGATAGGGAAAGGGGAAATTCCACAGAGATTTGTGTCAAAAGAAGAGAGAAGTCAGGTGGTTTCCCTGCTCCTCCGAGCAGCTTCCTGAACCTAAAATGCTGTTCTTCCCTCCGCCGTGGGAAACACTTCTGGTCCCTTCTACCTCCACCTGCATTCCTCTGCAGCTCTGCGTGGTCACCAATCAGGGGAAAAGAGAAAGCCTTTGGAAACACCTGAGACCAAAAAGCCACAGAAAATCACGGTTAGCAAGAGGAAATGTGTGCGAGAAGTAAACGGTGCCCGAGCCCTGCTGTGTGCACGCTGCGGGGCTCCCGGTGCACCACGGCCCTGCAATGGCAACGTTGCTCAGAGAAGCTGTCAGCGTTCCCGGAGAGGGGAAGAGCAGCGGTCCTGGCTGGCTGCACGGAGCCACGGCAGCTGCAGAGCCCTGGGTGCGTGTGCTGGGGCTGTGCCTTCGTGTGCCAGCCGTGGGACAAGGCTGGCTCCAGCCCCGAGCCGGGGAAACACGAGGAGAGGCTACGCCCCACGCCTGTGCTGGGCACAGCGGCTCTGCTCCCTTCTCGTTTTTCCTGATGGTTCTGGCTGTGCTGTGTTAAATGGAAAGCAAATCCCGGTCCTGCCATCTGTGCTCCTTTGCTCTCACTGATGGGCTCAAAGACCCAGCTCTTGTCATCTTTTGAGGTTTGCTGAGGGGTTTCCCTGGGGCTCTAAAGGCCCTTTTGCAGTCTGTGCCCAGAGCCATCGCCTGGGAGCAGGCTGAGCCCAGCCCTCCTGCCTCCAGGTCACCTCCGTGGGATGGGACTATGGCCGCTCCCCTTCAATGCAGAATCCAGTGCAACAACAACCACAAAATCCTCTGCTGCTGCTAACTGAGCATCTCAGCTCCCTTCCGCACTGTCTGGGCAGCGAGGCTTTGGGAGTGCAGATGCTTCAGGATCAGCTTTGAAAATAAACCCAAACAAGCATCTTTTGGAGCTTAAAGCGACTCCTCCTGGAAGCCACTGCAGGGAGAAGCATTTGTTTATTAACGAGAGGCAGCAGGAACAGGGCATGAAAGGCGGCTTTGTCTCCCCGGCCACTGCGTGCTCCGTTTATCTCTATGTTAATGCCTTTCCTTCAGGTGTGCGGGGAATCGCGGGCACAAATCTCCCAGCTCCATAAAACCATCGGGCAAAGAGGAATCCCCGGCTCCCGGGCCCTGCTCATCCCGGAACCCCCGTGTCACCTGCAGCCACCCCCAAATGAGCGCATCTTTGGTTGCCTCTGCGGGGAAAAGGGGGGTTCTGGGAACGCCTGGGGGCCTGCCGAGGGGCTGGCTCCATGGCCAGATGGAGGCAACGCGGTCTGCTTCCATCCCCGAGGACCCCCAGGGACGCGGGGATCCCCGCCGCAGCGGGCATCCCCGGGGGGGGAGTCCCCGGGCAGGGAATCACCTTTCCGGGGCGGTGCGGGGGTCAGCATCCCGGGGGCAGGGGCAGCTGAGGGAGCATCCCGCCTCCTCCCCGCGCCGCGCCGCGCCAGTGCCTGTGCCGGTGCCGTGCCGTGCCGCGCCAGGCCGTGCCGGTGGCGTGCCCTGCCGTGCCGCTCCGTGCC